>JBBDGP010000333.1:7977500-8150000 GCA_037952835.1 Lithobates septentrionalis | reverse complement strand
GATCCTTTCCTTCAAAAGTACAAGCCTCCAGGCAATGCTACGTACACTTCACCTTCATCACAAAATGATCTCATACAGTGCTGTTCAGAAGAAGTAACAAGTACAATTGTTAGGCAGTTAAAGAAATCTGGAATGTATGCCATAATGGCAGACGAAGCAAGGGATAAAAGAAAAGAGCAACTTGCTATCTGTGTACGCTTTGTTGAACCTGACACAAGTGCTGTAAAAGAACATTTCCTGGGATTTTGTGAACTGAAAGATTTAAGTGCAAACTCAATAACAGAATCTTTGGAAGATTGCCTCACAGTTAATGGTTTAGCCAATGTCCTCTGTGTTGCTCAAACGTACGATGGAGCTGCAGTTATGAGTGGCGTAATTGGTGGTGTACAAGCAAAGTTTCAGAAAAAACATCCTGAAGCTATTTATGTTCACTGTTATGCCCATGAACTAAACCTTGTACTCTGCTATACCTGTAAAGCAATCCCAGAGGCTTCAGATTTTTTTCAAACACTAGAAAACCTTTATACTTTTTTTAGTGTTTCTTTTACACAGCACCAAAAGTTCATTGATGTTCAGGCGCAACTTGGACTAAAAGAAACAGAACTAGTACAGCTCTCAGAGACACGTTGGTCTTGCCAGATACGTTCCATTACTGCCCTAATACGCAACTTTACAGCTGTTGTGCAGTGTCTTAAAGAGGAGAAATCTGCCATAGCCACTGGCTTGTTGATTAAATTACGCAGGTTATCAATGCGTTACTGCCTTTTTGCATTTGAATTGTTACTGGGTACTACAGAAGGTTTCCATAAGTTGCTTCAGAAGGAAAACCTAGATTTGTCTACTGCATTAGAGTATAAAAAAGATGTTTGTACTTCATTAAGATCTCTAAGAACCAATGCCAAATCAAGAGATATACTTCAAAAAGCTGTTTCTTTGTTTGACACTGACACTGAGAATCCACAAACATCCAGGCAAATTAAAAAACCAAGAATGATGGAAGACTTTGTGTATGAAGCCAGACCAACACCACGTGATCATTTGTCAAGTGAAGATGATCTTAGAACAAAAATCTTTTACCCTTGCTTGGACCGAATGCTCTCTGAACTTGACCATCGTTTCTCAAGCATTAAAGAAACTTTGGTCAAGGGCATTGAGGCATGCAACCCACTTTCTTCATCTTTTCTGTCAGAAGACATAAAGGCACTTGCACAACATTACAAAATTGATCTGCACTATGAAGAAGTAGTTGTTGCTAAAAACTTCTTTGAACGCAAAAAACAGGAAGGTGTGGTACTAACAGTACAGCACATTTGCAAACTTTTGGATCCTTTAATGTTTCCAACGGTTAAAAAAATCATGCAAATTGTCCTAACAATTCCTGTGAGCAGCTGCTCCTGCGAAAGATCATTTAGTGCTTTGAGACGTCTTCATACATGGCTCAGAGGTACAATGGGGCAAGCAAGGCTTCATCATCTTGCAGTTCTTTCCATTGAAAAGGGCGTTTTGGAATCGGTGTCTGATGAATGTGTAATTGATCATTTTGGTAACAAACGATCACGAAGGCATACCTTGGTTCTATCAAGAGATTAACCATTACAAGCACTTCAGCTGCCTCAGTTAATTGAATTTGCTCCTGGCTGAAAATAATATTCTAAACTATACCTATAGTAGGGGTAGGGTAGCTAAAGAATAACAGTTAATGGTGGTTGGCTGTTTGGGATGCTATGTACAGTATCTCACAAAATAAGTACCCATACACCTCACATTTTTGTAAATATAGCTTTTCATGTGACAACACTGAAGAAATTACATTTTGCTACAATTGAAAGTAAAAGTAGTGAGTGTACGGCTTGTATAACAGTGTAAATTTGCTGTCCCCTCAAAATAACTCAACACACAGCCATTAATGTCTAAACCGCTGGCAACAAAAATGAGTTTACCTCTAAGTGCAAATGTCAACATTGGGTCCACTCCAAAGTCTTAATATTTTGTGTGGTCACCAATTTCTCGCACTGCTTTAACCCTCTTGTGCATGGGAGTTCACTGGAGCTTCAAGGTTGCTACTGGAGTCCTCTCTGGCTCTTCCACTCCTCCATGACAACATCACGGAGCGGAGCTGTTGAATGTTTGATACTTCCGCTCCTCCACTTGCAGTTTGAGGATGCCCCAACGATGCTCAATCTGGTTTAGGTATGGAGATATGCCCAATTTGGGGGTATACTCTTGCCAGCAGTTTAGACCTTAATGGCTGTGTGCGTTATTTTGAGGGGACAAATTTACACTGTTATACAATCTGTACACTCACAAATTGTAGCAAACTGACATTTCTTCAGTGTTGTCAGATGTAAAGATAGAATAAAAGATTTACAAAAATGTGAGGGGTGTACTCTTGTGAGATGCTATATGTACCCCTTTATTGCAAAATTATTTCCTACAGTAAGACAATGTCTGAACAAGTACAATTGTTAGTGAATTTAATCGAATGTATGCCATAGTAGCAGACAAAGCAAGGAAGGGATAAAAGAAGGCAGCAACTTTGTATCTGTGCAAGCAATGTTCAACCAGACACAAGTGCTGTCAAATCTTTCAGTTCACAAAATCCCAGGAAATGTTCTAAGTGCAGATCCAATAATAGAAAATCTTCAAAAGATTCTCTGGCGTATCACTTGTGTAGACAATCTCTTCTCTGTCTTACTCAGACATCAAAAATTAGTTACCGAAAATGGAATATTGTAATACTATACTACAGTTTAAAAATGATGGCACTTTACAGTATGTTTACTATATGGTTAACGAGTTGTAATATTGTTTGCACTTTTATTTAAAGTTTTAAACTGGTGTATTTTCAACTCATGAAGCAACTTGCACTTTTTTTTTTGGTTTGTTTTTCAAGAAACTCCAAATTGTAGTGAATCAAAATACAAATGGCAAAGATCAAGCTATGGATACATACTACTAGTACTACAGTCGATTTTGGAGAATTTCTCCATATTGGTTATTTTTATCTCCATTTAGCATTTTGATCTTTGCTATCGTTTGGAGTTTATTGAATAAACCACTGTTATGTGTTAAATAAGTGTTATAACAAGTGTCCTAAATATCGACAAAGAAACCCATGCCATGTTTAGGGTATTCTCTCCTTCCAGTATACCTCTGAGTCTGACCCTAAAAGTGGGATAGTTCTATCTATACTATAGTCTATAGGCACCAAAATAACTTTAGCTTAATGAACCATTTTTTGTGTATTATTAATCCTGCCCCTGCAATCTGTCTCACTGCTAAATTCTCTGCCATTTAGCTGTTAAATCACTGAATATTTTTTATTTTTTTGTTTTTCAGCCTAGTCATAACCCTGCCTTGTGTGACTAACACAGCTTCCTTAAAATGTTGCTGTCAAGAGACATCTAATGTTTAGACTTCCTTTACTGTACATTGGGGTTGATTTTCTAAAACTAGAGTGCAAAATGTGGTGCATCTGTGCATAGTAACCAATCAGCTTCCAGGTGGTATTGTGAAAGCTCAACTGAACAAGCTGAAGTTAGAAGCTGATTGGCTACCGTGCACAGCTGCACCAGATTTTGCACTCTACTGTTTGGTGTTTAAAAGTTATCTCCTGCACTGTAATTTGCCTTTAGGGGACACCTCCCGTATCGTATGTGCTTAAGGTTAAATTTACAGAGGAGATTAAAAACCTCTACAGTGAGCAAATTCTGATGGGAAAATTAAACCCTTTTTTTTCCATGGCTGTGTCAGTCACATGCAGGGGAGGTGTAACTAGGGCTGCCTGCATCCATTCAAAGGACAGAAACAAAAGTGTTTCAACGCCTAAATGGCAGAGAAACTAAAGGTGTATGGGTGGGGTGGTCTATACACAAATGGATTAAGCTAATTTTGTTGCCTCTTTCCTATAGTATCCCTTTTTAGTAGTGAATGGACGTATGTAAACTGCCTTTTATGGATAGTTTTGGACTTCAAGATTTTAAACTGATGTTTATTTCACATCAGTCAGTACCTTGTACTTTTTGGGTTGTTTTTTTCACTAAACTCAAAATTCTAGTAAACCAGAACCAAAAAGGCAAAGATCAAGCTAAAATTGGCAAGCTATGGCTACAAGGCGAGTTTGATAATTTCTCCATATTAGCTATTTTTACCTGCATTTTGCTCTTTGCTATAGTTTGGCATTTATTGAATAAACCCGCTATGTGTTAAATGAGTCTTGTATAACACGTCACGTGTCTTAAATATTGCCTATGACACCCATGCGGCATGGGTTCATTGAGGTTGACTGGAATGAGAGAATAACCTAAACATGGCCATGTCCATGCCATGTTTAGGGTATTTTCTCCTTCCAGTCTACCTCTATGACCCTTGGGCCTTGTTCACACCTATGCATTTTTATTGTTTTTTTGCATTTTGCAGATTTGCACTACAGTCTATTTAACATTGTTTCCAATGAAGCACACTCTGTAGTGCAAATATGCAAAAAGCACTAAAAATGCATAGGTGTGAATCAGGCCTAAAAGTGGGATAGTTCTACAATATTTAAAAATATACTATAGGCACCAAAATAACTTTAGCTTAATGAAGCAGTTTTGGTGTATGAATCATGCCCCTGCATTCCTACATGCTGTCTCACGGCTCAATTCTCTGCCATTTAGCAGTTAAATAACAGATTTTTTATTTTTTTTGTCTTTCGGCCTGACTGAGCCTAGTCATGCCTTGTGTCAGTCACTCACACTGCCTCCCTAAAATTTTGCTGTCAAGAGACATCCAATGTTTAGAATTCCTTTACTGTACATTGGGGTTGATTTTCTAAAACTAGAGTGCAAAATGTGGTGCATCTGTGGATAGTAACCAATCAGCTTCCAGGTGGTATTGTGAAAGCTGAACTGAACAAGCTGAAGTTGGAAGCTGATTGGCTACCGTGCACAGCTGCACCACCAGATTTTGCACTCTGTTTTGTGTTTACAATTTCTCATCTGATTCATGCACTGTAATTTGCCTGTAGGAGCCACCTCCTGTATGTCATGTGCTTAAGGTTCAATTTACAGAGCACTCAGAGGAGATTAAAAACCTCTACAGTGAGCAAATTCTTATGGGAAAATTAAACCCTTTTTTCATGGCTGTGTGAGCTGTCAGTCACATCCTGGGGACGAGGTTTAACTAGGGCTGCCTCACCTGCATCCATTCCATGGACAGAAACAAAAGTGATTAAACGCCTAAATGGCAGAGAAACTAAAGGTGTATGGTCTATACACAAACTGATTGAGCTAGTTTTGTTGTCGATTACTTGTAGTGTCCCTTCTAGTAGCGAATTGATGTGTGTAAGCTGCATTTTATGGGTAGTTTTTGAATTTTATATTTAAACAGATGTGTATTTCACATCAGTGAGTACCTTGCACTTTTAAGTAGTGAATTGATGTGTGTAACCTGCATCTGTTTGTATTGGATGTTGATAACTTTGTTTTAAGTATAATAAAAATACAACTTATTAAGACATTTTGTATGCTTTTTTTTTTTTTACTTGAGACAAGTTGATAGTCTGAATTTACTCTTCTGCCAATGTGTTTTGGTGTGTGCATTTAACAAAGGGGATGTGTGTGCGCAATGCCCAAGCATATATTCTATTTTGCTCCCTGCATAAGATTACTACTGACTTAAACATAGGTTTTTTTAATACTCGTCGTAGGTGAGGTCAGTGTATGTCAGTTAGCCAGGTCAGTGTAGTGTATGTATGTCAGGTAGGTAGGTAGGTAAGGTGAGGTCAGTGTATGTATGTCGGGTAGGTGAGGTCAGTGTAATGGTCAGTGTGTCAGTTAGGTGAGTTTAGTGCCCATCATTGATGGGCAGCACTGGTAAGCCAGGCAGCAACAAGCAAGTTAGCTTACCCTCCACCACACAACCCCACCACCCAGCCAAAAACACCCGCGACATGACAACCCCGGATCCCCCCATGGTGCCACCATCGGCCTTCGGGCTGAAGCCCCTGGTCTTTTTGACACCTAGCAACGCCCCTGGGAGGGGGGGAAGAAAGAGAAGGGAAAAGGGAAGGGGAAAGAAAGGAGGGGGAGGAAGGGGAAGGTGTTAGATACTTACTACAATAAATATATGTATAGTCATATAAAGACACGCAGTTGTAGAAGAAGGGGACGGTACACAAAAACTGGGCAGAGTATAGAACACGTGTGGTCCAATGTATGTATAAAAATTCACATAGCCTACAAAGAAGTATATAAAATAAATTAAATTAGATATTAGTAAAAGATGATACTGGCCTTGATATCTAGAATATAACAGAACGACTTACCAATAGCTGGGTTGCACTGGGGACTATATATAATAAGAATGAAGGATCCTATTAAAGGTAATGGTGATAAGCACATATCCATTCGTCCAAGAATACATGGGTAGGTGCAGAGGCCAAAAGCACTGGGTATAGATCATATGAGGGAGATAGACAAAGTAGAGGTGGAATCAAGACTCCATGTGCCTAAAATATATATCAAATAGGCAATTGAGAAAAAAAATGAATGAAGTGGCCTATATACTGATATGGCCAGTTCCTACGGGTAAATAGATCATACCTGGGTAGCGTGGAATGGAACGACCAGTGTGTAGCAGCGTCCGTCTGCAGTGTCAACTAGTGCACAATAAAAGGATGTAGTCCTATTTGAGTGCACGTCCCGCCCGCAGTCAGTCATCTGGACCGGCCAAAAACTTCCAATGCGCATGCGCGCCACTCGGCTAAGAGCGCCATCTGAATTCAGACGGCGCTCCTGCCTGGAGGAGGGATGCACGCAGCATGGAATGACATTGGTCAGCAAGGGGAGAGCAATCTCCCCCGCTGGCCAATGTATGCGTCACAGCACCAGATGGAGAGTTGGTGTGACGCAGGGCGGCTGCGTAGTAACTAAGAACTTGCCAGCAGAGGGTGAACGCCCGAGCCAAACAGGCCGACCAGCAGAGGAAAACGAATAGTTATACAATCAATATATATCACAGTTGACAAGTATATAAAAACAAAATATACAGATAAACATCAACAGTTATCCATGTCTACTTACTGAGGTGACCATTCCCCCCCCCCCCGAGTAGTAAATGTGATCTTTGATGCAGGAACGAAACTGCCTGATAGTTTTCCCGACATAAAAAGCTCTGCATTTGCAAGTCATTAAGTAGACTACACCTTGGGTTTCACAGTCAGCATGGAAAGTGGGGGTAAAATCTTCCCCATTGGGCAGTGTAAAACAAGTGCCCGTGCGAATCCACGTCCAAAAAGTGCATCTCCCACACCTGGTGATACCATTGGGGTGACGTTGAACTACTGAGTTGTTGAGGTAGTGGCTCGACATGAATTTCTCCCGTAGGGACCTAGACCTGCGGAAAGTAATGTCCGGAGTAGGGCTGACATATTTGGCAAGAATGGGATCATCCCACAGCAGAGACCAATGTGCTGTCAGGATGTCACGCAATTCAGCATGGTTTTGGGAGAATCTAGTAATGTATCTTACAACTTGATTGTATTTGGGGGTCTTGGTATGGTATAGCAGAGAGTTGCGCGATTGGCGCAAAGCTCTGTTATATGCACGGCGATGAAGGGATTTGCTGTAACCCCTTGCCCTTAACCGATCACGGAGTGAGTTAGCCTGTAGTTTAAATTCCTCTGTGAAAGTACAGTTTCTACGAAGACTTAAATATTGTGCATATGGAATGCTGCGGATGAGACTATGTGGGTGAGCACTGTCAGCATGTAGAAGTGTGTTGCCTGCGGTGTCTTTTCTGAAGAGCATAGAGGCCAGGCAACCATTACTGTCTTTAAAGATGGTGAGATCAAGAAAATTGATTTTGGACATGTCGCTAGAAGCTGTAAATTTGAGGTTGAAAGAATTGCAGTTCAGCATAAATAAGACCCTAATGATTAAAAAAACACAAATCATCTATGTACACGAATACTTAATAAAGTTGTTGCTATACAGAACCATCTATATGTATGAGAACTCGGAAATGAGGATAGCCATCCAAGGTAGGTAGAGGTCCGAGAGTGTGGATGGATAGCAGATTAACAGAAAAAATATTTCATATCAGGAAGGTGCTCAACATGTTACGCGTGCCTTCACGCTTCTTCAGGAGCGAATAATGTTGTGGCTAGCAAGATAAATAGGGTAATATAATTACTATATAGTAATCTAATAGCAAAGTAAGCAAAAAAAAGCATAAAAACAGTAGTACAACCACGTCCCCGCTAGCTGCTTTCTTACACTTGTTGCAGACAGCTTGGTATATTTGCTTTATTTTTCACATAGAAAGAATGAACTGTTTCGGCCTTTCGGAATTGGTTTCCCCAAGATTTCCGGCGGTCACTGGATCTCAAGAAGTGAGGACCTGATCAAGACTTGACTACCGCTCAATCCCTTATCTTGGCTTACTTGCAGTTATCTTAATCTTTACAGCTGGGAGCAGAGGATTCCATTCTTATATTCTGCAAGATTTCCCACGTTCTAGTATACCTGTAGTTTTCCACAGGTACCCCAGCTTCCACAGGGTTTCAAATACTGAAGGTGAGACCCTTAGATGAGCCTTCCAGACCTGATCTCCCAGTTGCTAGATATAACGTGGCTGAATTTGTATACACTTGGCTCTGCTGTGTAAGGTTTGAGATCTTAGAAAGAATAGGAGGTTCTTGGACCAAAGACTGTACTTTGAGGACACCACAGCCTTCAAGACCACCGGATCATTATTGCCTTTATCCTCTTGCAGGAATAACTTCCATTCCTGACCATTGAGTTTACTGCCAAGTTGAGATTCATTGAAATGCTTGTTGGTCTAGGGCAGGGATATGCAATTAGCGGACCTCCAGCTGTTGCAGAACTACAATTCCCATAAGGCATAGCAAGACTCTGACAGCACAATCATGACACCCAGAGGCAGAGGCATGATGGGACTTGTAGTTTTGCAACAGCTGAAGGTCCGCTAATTGCATATCCCTAGTCTAGGGACTCACCCCTGACATCCAAGGTTTCGTATTTTACTGTGTCTGACAGGAAGTTCTAGGAAGCCAGAACGCAGAGTTATAAGATGAGACAGGTTTTACTGTTGGAAAACCCAAATGGGAGATACCCCTGGCATGAGTTGAATAATCTTGTATTCCTTCTTGTCATGAAGATAGGAGATTACCTATTGCTGTCTGTTTGGAGAATAACTGAGGCCTCCTGGGCTGTGTTGCCCAAACGACTTCCCCGCTTGGGAATCACTGTACCCCTGATGTTAGACACTTTGTCCTCCACTGGCCTATGTCATTGACCTTGAGCTAGGAGGTCACTGAGGTGAATACAAAGAAAGAGAATAGACTTTGATGATTGGTATGCCTGGAAGGTGATGAAAGCTGGCAACAAGATTATTTATTCTTAGCCACCATCAACAGGACTTGTCTCATATGTGGGGTAATCTTCCCTGGAATAGGAAGTAAATCTTCCATTACTTTAGAAGGCCAGATTACAATGTTCTCAATCCTCCAGTGCATCCAACCGACTGCATGGATTACTGCAGACTACTTTTTGACCATTTGAGACCATGGGATACAGCTAGAACCTAATACTGTCACCCTCCGTGAGGGCAACTCTACAGTATTCTCCTGAATATCTAAAATGTCATTATAATAATTAGATTAGTACGCCTTCCCCAGTTGATGATCTCTCCAAATTTGAGTTTGAATCGGGGTTTGCCTGGACCTGGAGGATGTTGAGCCACCCGCAGCTGTTGTCCACATAAGGAACCCGCAGCCCTTGCTTCTGCAAGATAGCCGATAATGGAAGCAATGTTCTGGAAAATGTCTTGAGCATGTGGAAAGGTCAAAGGTTGTTGAATGAACCCAAAGTGAAACTCTCAGAAGCCTGGGTGTACTGAAGTGCGTATGTACACATCAGCTAGATCTAGAGAAACTGTAGCTGCTTTATCTGATGGTTTGAGTGATTGGTCTCAATGGCTCCATATGACATTTTGGATCTTGATCCTTTGTTCCATATCTTGCCTAAATCTGCTTTCAGACTAAGAACAATGGACCAATGGTTTCTATTGGACAAGATATGGTAATATTTGCTTAAAGCCTTGATTGCGCTAAAGAACCATAGTGGGAATTAGAGGAGTTGGAAGAGTTTCTATTGACTTTCTTATTGCACAAAGTACATGTCATAGTTGTGCAATAGAGTTTCTCTGTCAGCTTACCTGTCTCCATGTGTTCATCTCTAAAGACCAGCTGCCTCTGACCTGACTGGTTTTATAACCTCTCCTCTAAGCATGGCCCCACCCCAGGCCCTATCAGGGAACCCCCATATTAACCTGTGCACTGCAAGCCAGCAGTGCTGATCAACCATTGTGTGTTAGCTTTCGTGTGTACTTGCTGTGTTTCCTACGTCTGATTCCAGTTACCAACTTTGGCCTGTTCTTACTATTCCTGTCTGCTTGTGACCCTGACCTTTGGCGTGTCCCCGACCATCCCTGTTTGCCTGTGACCCTGAACCTTGGCGTGAACTCTGATGTCCTTGTCTGCTTGCGGCTCCGACCTTGGCTCTTCCCTTACTTTCCTTGTTGTTCCAGCCTGCTGCCTCCTTCCTCTTATCTGTAGTCTACCGTGAGCGTGAGATGTAAGACCCTGGGGGCGAGACTGCAGCGCAGTTCATCCTCACCACTAGAGGCTCTGGTGAACACCTGCTGGCTCTTAGACTCCGCGCCCTGGGGAATCTATGCTCTAGCTCCCAGTGGGATCTGTGTCAGTGATCCAGTAGACCTGCTTCCTGAACCTCCCAGGGTTCAATACGGAGCAGTCAGTCCTAGGGTCCACTACCTAGTGGTGCACTTCTGACTCCTACAGAGTGCATCTGTCACCTAGCCTCAAGGTGACCTGACAGTACATCTCGCCAGCACACCAGGAATCTTCCATTGTTAAAAAAAGGAAAAAAACTGCGCTAAGATATAAATTGAGTGCCTATAAATAATGATATCTGTTATAAAAATGTAAGCAGCAATTCTCCTGTGTAACATCAAACAGTGAAAAGATATGAAAAGAAAATAGAATTGCACTAAATCTGTGAGTTTAAACAGATATAAACCATGAATTAATAAATGAAACACATCAATATTAAAACCATTCACGATTCTGTGTACATGATAAACTGAGTGAACAGGTGTGTGAATGTGGTTATTAATACGATACTCTCAAAATACAAAAATGAGAGCTACAGTAGGTGACCGCGATATTGTATCAATCTCGCCACTGTTATCGGCGAGATTTGACCAGCGCCGAGCTGGCTCGCTCATCGGGAAAGGAAAACAGTTTTTTCCTTTCTCGATGAGCGACAGGCAGTGCTGACAGCTGTCTGGTATGAATCATGAGGGGGAACGCCGTGCCAAATTTTGAACAAAAAAACGGCGTGGGGGTCCCCAAAATCTATACCAGACCCTTATCCGAGCACGCAGCCCGACCGGTCAGGAAAGGGGGTGGGGACGAGTGAGCCCCCCCTCCTGAACCGTACCAGGCCGCATGCCCTCAACATGGGGGGTGGGCGCTTTGGGGCTCCCACCCCAAAGCACCTTGTCCCCATGTTGATGAGGACAAGGGCCTCTTCCCGACAACCCTGGCCGTTGGTTTCGGGGTCTGCGGGCGGAGGGCTTATTGGAATCTGGGAGCCCCCTTTAATAAGGGGGCCCCCAGATCTCGACCCCCCCACCCTATGTGAATGAGTATGGGGTACATCGTACCCCTACCCATTCACCTAGGGAAAAAGTATAAATAAAAAAACACACTACACAGGTTTTAAAAGTAATTTATTAGGCAGCTCCGGGGGTCTTCTTCCAACTTCGGGGGTCGTCTTCCGACTTCTCTGCTCTCTCCTGCCTCTTCTCCCAGTGTCCGAATCTTCTCCCGGTGCCCACTTCTTCTCCCGCTCTCCGGCCCCTTCTTCTGGTGTCCGGTTCTTCTGCCGGGCTGATCCGCTATCTTCTGCTCTTTTGCCGCTCTTTTGCTAGTGGTGGCTCAGTCTTCTTTGTCGTCTTGTTGCCTCTTCTCTTCTTCCGATGTTGACACAACGCTGTCTCCCGCTGTAATGCCTTGTGAGCGGTACGTGATGACTTTTATATATATATATATATATATATATATATATATATATATATATATATATATATATATATATATATATATATATACACATATATATAAAGTCCCAGGGCATAATGGGACTGTGACATCATATGGGGCGGGGTCACTGGGTGACAACACCTGGTGACCATGCCCCATGCCTATATAAGTTATCTCACACCGCTCACATGGCATTACAGCGGGAGACAGCATCGTGTCAACATCGGAAGAAGGGAAGAAGGAACAAGACAGCGAAGACTGCTATCAAAGAGTGGCAGAAGATAGCGGAGGAGCCCGGCAGAAGAACCGGACACCGGGAGAAGAGGCCGGAGAGCGGGAGAAGAATCGGACACTGGGAGAAGAGGCGGACAGTGGGAGAAGAGGCCGGAGAGAGCGGAGAAGTCGGAAGAAGACCCCTGACGTCGGAAGAAGACCCCCGAAGTCAGAAGAAGACCCCCGGAGCTGCCTAATAAATTACTTTTAAAAGTAGTGTGTTTTTTTATTGGCACTTTTTCCCTAAGTGAATGGGTAGGGGTACGATGTTACCCCATACTCATTCACATAGGGTGGGGGGCCGGGATCTTGGGGCCCCTTATTAAAGAGGGCTCCTGGATTCCGATAAGCCCTCCGCCCGCAGGCACCGACAACCAACAGCCAGGGTTGTCGGGAAGAGGCCCTTGTCCTCATCAACATGGGGACAAGGTGCTTTGGGGTGGGGGGGGCCCGCAGGGCCCCCCTGCCCCAAAGCACCTACCCCCCATGTTGAGGGCATGTGGCCTGGTACGGTTCAGGAGGGGGGGCACTCGCTCGTCCCCACCCCCTTTCCTGACCGGCCGGGCTTCGTGCTCCGATAAGGGTCTGGTATGGATTTTGGGGGGACCCCCACGCCGATTTTTCAGCGTAGGGGATTCCCCTTAAAATCCATACCAGACCTAAGGGCCTGGTATGCTCCTGGGGGAACTCACGCCGGTTTTTTATTTAAAATTTGGCACTCTGTTCCCCCTCATGATTCATATCAGACAGCTGTCAGCACTGTCTGCCGCTCATCGCGAAAGGAAAAACTGTTTTTCTTTCCCGATGAGCGGGACAGTGCAAGACGCACAGTACCCTGTCGCAGAGAACCAGCGCTATGGGATCGCGCTGGAAACACTATCTCGCGGTCAGGTACTGTAAGTGAACCATAAATAAAAAATTTATGAAATTGCAAATTCAATAAAAATTACAAATAAATATTAAAAAATCAATGTCCAAACAAAACAAAAAAGTCTTAGTGTAAGAAGCTGTGAAATATGACATCCACCCGTGCAAAACTTAGGAATAAAGTCCATCCACAAATGAAATGTATCCTCAATTACTGGTGAACGAAAAACTGTGTTGAGTCCACCACCACTATAGAAAGAATCACTTCTTACCAGATATTTGTGATCCCCCCATTACAGAGGATCAGGAAAAGCATATAGTGCTCACCAAACTTGCTTGTTATCCTTCAGATGTCCTCATTAGTAGTCAAGACCATAGATGGATACCCGTGGCATGTAAAAAATGTAAAGGCTCCAATAGTAAAAAAAAACTGAATTTGACCTGGTGTCACAAAAATTTAATCAGCTTTATTGCACTGCAAGGGTCATGCTAATAGTAAGAGAGCAATGGGCTTATCAGTGTGCTTCTTCTCCTTTCACTGTCCAGTTATAGGGTAGGGTAGGGAGGAGATCCGACAGCAGGACCACGAGTCTACAAATGTACAAATGCATAACATTTGTAGACTCGTGGTCCTGCTGTCCAATATCAGTGGCCATCCACACACCCATTTGCAGACATTGAAGCCGCAAATGGACCTATATGCTGTGAGCAAGGGTTAAACCCTTAGACAGAAGCAATTACAGATAGTAATGTAATAAACAAATTACTTAAGGCACTGTAACTTAAACAGAACACTGATTTTTTTTCACACTGGCATTTAGACATAAAATGTTAATGCATAGCAATCATTAAACACATTGCACCCAAAAGCAGACCTTAAACACATAGCAGCAACACAATGCATAACAGTGGCAATCATACCGAAGCATCACTCTGTCATAAGCAGTGCAATGAAGGGTTAATATACCTGGCAGGATCACCTACACTAGGCGACTGCCCTGTAAAGTTTAAAAACAGCAAATCCAAGCAGATTAGAGCATTGACACAGTTTCAAAAATGGGAATTTACCCCCAAAATAAAGGGGTTTTCTAGGCAGCAGATAACGGATGCAGGTGGTATGTAGTTTAAAAGGTAACTTTATTAGACATAGGACATTAGAGTAAAAAACATGAACTGTGTACAAAAAGTTATAAAAAGCACAGGAGCATGTACAGAGCTATACATGGATTGTACAATACACAAGCGCTTGGATAGTGCTGGCGCGTTTCGACCCCATCGGGTCTTCTTCAGAGGAAATTCATGCGCTGTGGGGAAATTTTGTATGCATAAAAATGATACCAATGTGATTGTACAAATACCAGAGAGGGGAGGCGACTGGAATAAGGTCCTGCTCCAAAAAGAGCAAAAATGGATCTTTCATTTACAGGCCATGTCACCCCCCGGACTTAACGAATCAATCAATTTTGCCTCCCTTTCTTTCAGGTTTTTCCTCAGGCAAAACACACTAAATACATGGTGGTATAATTCATATATTATTAGCCACTAACATTGTAAGAATTTTTAGTACTTTTTGTGTTTGTTGTATCGTATTTCATATGCTTTTCTGTTTCCCCCATGTCAATTGCACTCAATGTATTGTTTGCTTATGACAATGTCTTCAATCAAACAATGGTCTCCATTATATGAACCTCTTGATGGATGTGTAAGAACAGTACAATTTGTTTTGCAATAGGAATAGATGATGTGAGAATAATTTATGGACTCTTTGAATATACGTCAATAGCTCCCAGTTCCTGTAAAAAAATTTTCATCCCATACTAATCATGGTATGGGTTAATGCACGTGTTTATAATTGTTGACATAAAATGTAATGATTTCATATATGCCTTGGTCTCCATTCAGTGTCCTAAGTATACTTTGAAATTAAATTTATTATGGTGTATGATTTCTATACCTCTTTCCACTAGGTCCAGACCTGGGCTCCTGGTCCAGCTATCTCCCCCTCCAGGGGAATTGTCTGCATCACTGTGCCTCTTCCTGGCAGGGGGAGACAGGCGTAGGGCCCTGCGCCTATCTACACGTCCACTAGAAGGCTGGACCCTCTAGGACGTGACTTCCCCCTGCCAGCGGCATTCCGAATCCTTCCGGGCGCCGTGTCTGTGGCCGCGCTCGCACCGCAGTGCATGTGACGTCACAACGCTACGTCATTACGTCGGCAAGGACGGCGGAGCCGGGACAGCGTCTTTCGGAACGGCGGGTGAGTTACACACGGAGTACTGACACTGTCAGCACCATCCCTGCAATGGTAAGTAGGGTGGGGGTGGCTGGCGCGCACCTGTGTTCCTCATCAGCAGCCAATTAGTGCTCTACTCTTTACATTTAAGCAGAGCAGATCCCTATTGGGATCTTGCATTGGATCTCCTCTGTCCCAGCAGGAAGCACAACCTTCACAGGGGCTCCTTAATTACAGGTATTTCCTTATCCCCTATACCCCACGATTCTCCTCCTTGTCAGCCTGATTTTAATACTTGTCCCACAATCCCATTTTAGTTCACCACACATACTACCAGTGCAATTTTCACAGACTGTTTTCCACACACTGGTGTGCTGCTATATGTCTGGCATCTCCAGGTAAACCACTTGAATATTTCACTTATTTGGAATTTTTTGATTTTTTTATGATATTTTTTGTTGCTTTCCTTTTCACCCCTGCTGCTTGTTTTCTCACTATACACACCTGCTATACATCCTGCACGTACACCCCTTTTCCCTTTCACTTAGCATTTCCTTCTCATTCACTTTCACTCTCCTTATTTTTGATTGCACCTGTTGGTTTCCTCACATTGTGGTTCACCTTTTCTTTTACTATATTCTCTCCACACTTTTCCTTTCCTGCTGACCTAGTCTCTTCCCTTCCTTTCTCTCCTTCCCCTTTCTTCCTTCCATTCTTTCGTTTCCTTGTTCCTTTCCCTTTAATTTTTTTCCATGTCCTGTCCTGTTTCTCCCCCCCCCATTTTCCCTTTCACTCCCCTCCCTGCCCCCCCCCTTTTCCCTCTCACTCCCCTCCCCCATTCCCGCCCCATTCCTCACCATTTTCCCACACTTTCCCCCCCCTCCCCCCCCTTCTCCCCTCACTTTTCTTTCCTCCTTCTTCTTTTTTCCTTTTCTTCTCTCCTTTCCTTTTCTCCTCTCATTCTGTATAAATTCCTCTCTCAATTTACATTGTATACATATATATATATATGCTTTATAATCTTTGATTAGAATTTATAAACTTTAACTATTGCTAAAATTCAGGCCAAATAGCCTTAAAAAACCCTATGATAGTACTATTATCATTATTACTTGACTTACACAAGTTTACATAAATAGATCATATCACTTTTTCCAAACGCACTCATTGATGCTGCTGTTTGATGTCCAGACCACAGATGCCGCTGACCCACACGCCCCTTGCCAAATGTGGGGCATTCCCTAGGTGTAATTCATCATAAGTCGCGCAGTCTTTGCTTGGCTTCCTCTCTTGGGGTGTTGGCAGACCAGGTTGCTCCGGTGCTGGGACCGGATGGTGGAGGCTTTTCTGGAAATCGTAGGCTCAGGAGACATGGCTATACACATATTTTCGGTAACTATGCTTAAAATTCTTATTATATACAACTGTGTACAATCACATTGGTATCATTTTTATGCATACAAAATTTCCCCACAGCGCATGCATTTCCTCTGAAGAAGACCCGATGGGGTCGAAACGCGTCAGCACTATCCAAGCGCTTGTGTATTGTACAATCCCTGTAAAGCTCTGTACATGCTCCTGTGCTTTTTCTAACTTTTTGTACACAGTTCATGTTTTTTACTCTAATGTCCTATGTCTAATAAAGTTACCTTTTAAACTACATACCACCTGCATCCGTTGCCTGCTGCCTAGAAAACCCCTTTATTTTGGGGGTAAATTCCCGTTTTTGAAATTTTCTTGGGGTGTGCAGCCACTTCCCTCTCCCAAGTGTCCCCCTTTTTTTCATTAGAGCATTGACACAGTGATCCCAAACCTGTAAAGCCAGGTATTGCTGAGTTAATAGGAAAGACTCAACTTTGCAGCAAACACCTGTATATCAGTTCATGCATTAGTAGTCCTACAGACAAACAAAACCTGTGAGGCGGGGGCGTGTCCGGACACAGAGCAAGGAAGATGTGCTTGTGTTGAGCTCTGCACAGCCAGCAAACAATCCGCTGCCATCCTCCCTCTCTCTTACCCCGGAGATCTCCCAAAACCACAGCATACTCCTCAGAACACTCTTTACTGCAACTGCAGCTAAAAAAAATTTTCCATTTCGGACTCTACACGGCTGTGTAAACCCCGGCCCGGCTCCCTGACTCCTGGGCTCGAGGCCCGCCGCCATCTTGAGGCCTTCCAGGACCCTCGCTCCTAAACACCGACCATCCTATCTCAACCTTCCAGCAGGGTACCTCCGGAGGGTACCTCCGCGGGATAGACCTACAGTAGAGCCGTGCTGCCTGTAGATCTCCAGCCGTGAGCCCCGACATACCGCGGTCTGACGTCCATCTGCAGCCTGCGGCCTATTGATCCGGCCGCATCATCCTCCCGTGGGCACAGTGAGTAGTGGAGTATCCACATCTATCATCCCACAGTTAAATACCCCTGACATCAACTACCCACTGCCCCATTAGCTTAGTTCTTCGGGAATCCCTTTGGCCCAGACGAAGCGGAACTTACACGGCCGGCCGGCCCATAGGAAAGCCCGCGGCTTCGGCCTACACACGGAGGCCGGTGGCCATCTTGGGACTCCAGATACACCCAGCTGCTTCTGTCCCTCTCTGCTGTCCTTACCCATCATAGTCCATTTCTCCACACTTCCTCAATAATATCCACCACTGGGAATACTATGCCCTGTCACAGCTACTTAAAAAAGTGCCCTTACAACTGTCAAATGTAAGACGCACGTGCAGCTTGCAAAAATGGAAAATGTCTGAGATCTAAGCTTTGGCCTCCGTCTGCATATCCGAATCTCCCGCTCCGCAACGCTATCTTTTCAAGACCCGGGAGACATGCTAACCTTTCAGGGAACCCCATAGTTATCTCTCAAACAGTGTATGGGTAAAATTGGAGACCAACGCACCATATACTCAAAACAAACCTCGCAGGCCGCACTCCGGCAAATCCACTCAATGGAGAAATACCTACGGAGGCCTCACTCCCCAGCCTCAAGTACTCCGGAGACAGCTATGAATCAAACGGAC
This sequence comes from Lithobates septentrionalis, assembly GCA_037952835.1. Lineage (NCBI taxonomy): Eukaryota > Metazoa > Chordata > Amphibia > Anura > Ranidae > Lithobates > Lithobates septentrionalis. The sequence goes on along the minus strand of JBBDGP010000333.1, from coordinate 8,131,471 downwards.
AATTTCCCGTTGGTTGACCCCTCTCTGTTTACTGAAGACTCTTCACAGCGCCCACAACCACCTGTTTCCCCCGCAACATCACTACCCGTGACAGTGGACGTGTTAGATACTAAGTTGCAGGCTCTGCTTCACAGCATCACCCATAACATCACCAAAGAAGTAAATAAGCTAGCCCACGAGCTTAGGGGTGAAATAGATCAACTCGGTGAACGTACAGATCATTTGGAAACTAAATTCGATGAATATGGTTCAATATATCCATGTCCTAGAGGAGGAAAATGCAGGCCTGAAAAACACAGTCTCACAATTACAAATGCAGCAAGAAGACCTCGAAAATCGAGAATGCCGCCAGAACCTACGCATTCGTGGAGTCCCGGAATCCATACCAGATAAAGAAATTTGACCCTACCTCCTTGCTCTATTTGTCATGTTAGTACCTCATATTCCTGACATAGAATGGCGCCTAGATAGAGCACACAGATCACTGGCTCCTAAACCTCCTCAGGGTGCTAATCCCAGGGACATCATCGCTTGTTTCCACTTTTATGAGAGCAAGGGGGCCTTGACCATTGCTACTCGAAACAGATCAAGGGTTGAATTCAAAGGCGCAAAACTTGAAATTTTTAATGATTTATCGCCCATCACTTTCGGCTAAACGCCGCGCTTTACGCCCAGTTACCTCTCATTTGCAACAATACCAAGTCCCTTATCATTGGGGTTTCCCGTTCCGTTTATCAGTCATTAAAGGCGGTTCACAATACTCCATGCGAGACTTGTAAGAATGTGAGACTTTTATCAAAAACCTAGGTCTCCCTCCCATACCAGATGAAGACCTGCAGATACAAATCCCGCCTTCTCGACAGATGTCCACGCCTGGGAAAATCTGGACCCCGGTGCGCCAGAGGTCAAGGAAGACACCAGTTACTCCTCAAAGAGCTGCTCCATTTAAAGGCCCTACCTGAAAATGTCCTGTGACATGTCCTTATGGTCCCTCTTTACACATGGGTCCTACTTTTTTTACTTATGTGTTCTGAGACTCTGGGCTCAGAGTCAAACTTCCATACCTGAAGTGCCTTACACATTTATCTGTTTGTTATAATCCAGCACATAACCTCCATGTTGGTGGTTCCCTGTTTTTCTTTTTTTGATGTTCGGATTGGGCGGAGGCCCACAAGTCTGATTTTGTAGGCTGACACACCCCCTGTTAACATGGTCTTGAATCGAGACCGTGATTTCCTGAGGCTCTCACGTTCCTCAGGCCTAATACCTAATTGGTATATATTTTTTCTTTATTTCTATTTACTAGAGACCCTTTTTGGTCCTAACCCGGATCCCTTTTTTTTTTATTATTATTACTTTTCTTGTTTTCTTTTTCTATTCCCCAATCCCTAGGTTTCGACTGATTTTTTCTTACACATGGGTTTTTTGTTCGCACCCATATTCAAAATACAGTTATGTTTCAAAAATTATACAATACTGTCATATGATCATTTATGATATATTTATTGCTATGTTTTATACATCATGGTACACGTTTCTTTACTACCCTCTAAATTTAATATATGCTTTACTCATATACCTGAGCTATGGCTGTAAGTATATTGTCATGCAATGTTAAAGGTCTAGGTTCCATCCGCAAATGCTGGCTGGCGTTGAAAGAGTTTAGGGCATCCAAAGCAGAAGTGATCATGGTTCAGGAGACACACTTCAAGGCGGAGGGATCTTTTAAATTTGCCTCCAAACATTTTCCTACCGCTTATAAAGCATCAGATCCTTCTGGAAAGGCTGGAGTAGCCATATTACTGAAACGTAATTCTAATATACATGTCAAATCGACATATTTAGACCCTCAAGGCCGCTATGTTCTCCTGAGCTGTGATCATGAAAATGTCTCATTTACCCTTGCCAATGTGTATGCACCCAAAACAGGACAGATTGGATTTCTTGAGATATTTTTTGAAAAACTGCAATCTTTTTCTCAACCATTCATGGTCATCGGGGGTGATTTCAATTTGTGCAAGTCCCCGACTAAAGACAGACTTGCCCTTTTTACACACACCCCACCTCCCCAGGTTCAAAAATTGGCTACATCTTTTAGAAAACTTATCAGAGCTCACAACCTCTTTGATACTTGGAGGGTAAAACATCCTACAGCTAAACAATTTACATTTTATTCGCCACCCCCACAAGTTATATACAAGATTAGACCACTTCTTTGTCTCAGCACCCTTACTATCATATGTAGTTCACTCAGAAATAAATACAATTACATGGTCGGACCATGCCCCCATAGTACTTGACCTTTTCCTAACCAAACCTACATCTAGGACATGTCATTGGCGTCTTAATGAGACCCTTCTTAAAATACCTGATATTTATATTCATCTCCAGAAAAAACTGACAGAATTTTTTGAACTCAACGAGGGTTCGGTTTCTGGGGCATCTACTCTGTGGGAGGCTCATAAGGCCTTTTTCAGGGGAGAATGCATCTCCTCAAGCTCCCGTCTCAAAAGAGACCAAGCTCTCCAAAGATCATCACTTTTACATGATTTATCTAAAGCAGAGGAGTCCATTGTCAGCCTCCCTACGGTGGAGCGCCTTAGATCAGTGGTATCATTACGTAACTGCATCAAATCTCTTGATCTGAATACATTTGCTAAATCCTTGCTTTGGTCCAAGCAAAAGTTTTACAAATTTGCTAATAAGCCCCATAGAATGCTAGTCACCAAATTAAAGCCTAGACCCGCAGCCTCAATCCCTGATTTACTACTACAACCCAATGGTAAACCTACCTATTGCCCCCAACACATGTCCAAGGTCTTTGGTGATTATTACCAAAAACTCTATAACTGCTTAGCAACAGACCAAAATTTCGAATTCACTCAAGAAAAGTTTGATGACTTCATTAAAACTCTAAATCTCCCTACACTCTCTCCTGAGAAACGCTCAGGACTCAATGCTCCCATATCTGCTGCAGAAATTACTGCGGTTATTAACCAACTTCCGACCCACAAGTCCCCAGGGCCCGATGGACTCCCTTACTCATACTTTAAAAGCTTCCTATCAGTTTTAACACCCCATATGATAAGTTTGTTTACCTCTCTGATGTCAGGGATAGTCCCGCACTCCCAATTTCTCCACGCCTTTATTACGGTTATTTCGAAACCGGATAAGGACTTATCACTACCAGACAACTATCGCCCCATCACCCTCCTGAACTCTGATTATAAAATTTTCACTAAAATCTTAGCTAACAGACTGTCCTTACTTCTCCCCTCACTCATACATAAGGACCAGGTCGGTTTTGTTCCCACTAGACACGCAGGAGATAACACTAGAAGAATTATCGATCTTATTGACTTACTGACTAAAACTAAGAAACCTGCGATAGTCCTTAGTTTAGATGCCCAGAAGGCATTTGATTGCCTAAACTGGTCTTTTATGTTCGCCATTCTGGCTAGATATGGAATTTCAGGCCCCTTTATATACGCTTTGAAAGCGCTTTAGTCCACGCCCACTTCCCAGGTGCAGCTGTCTTCCCATGTCTCTCCGCTATTCTCCCTAAGTAACGGTACCCGTCAGGGATGCCCCCTATCCCCTTTACTTTTCATTTTAAGTCTGGAACCTCTGGCCGAAGCTATTCGTTCCCACCCTGACATAGGGAGAGTGGCGCTGAGACATCAGGAATACAAGTTGTCCCTATTCGCTGATGATATTCAACTAACATTGACTCATCCCCATATATCACTCCCTTCTCTCCATGTAATCCTACATCAATTTGGTAGCATTTCAGGTTTTAAAATAAATCCGACCAAAACTGAAGCCCTTCCTATTAACCTTTCCACATATATGCTCTTGACTTTACAGGAAAATTTCAAATATCGTTGGTGCCCCCATTCCTTGAAATATCTTGGGGTCTACCTGACTTCCTCATATTCCACCCTTTTTCAGGCCAATTTTCCTCCTATTTTTATAGAAATTAACAAATTATTAAAGACATGGACAACTCTCCCCTTATCCCTTCTTGGAAGTATAAACGTCCTCAAAATGTCGGTGCTCCCTAAGCTCCTCTATCTCTTTTAGACCCTTCCAGTCAAGGTTCCAATGTCCCAATTAAAGCTAATCCAACGAAATTTCCTAAACTTTATATGGAATCATAAATCCCATAGGATAGCTAGCTCTGTACTTTTTGCATCCCGAGCCGGTGGAGGTTTGGGAGCACCCGACATAATCAAGTATTATTACGCCTCACATCTAAGAGCAATAACCTCCTGGACATCTAGATATGCCCCTAACAGATGGTCTGAGATAGAAATGGGTATTACGGTACCCGCACATCCATGCTACATGTTATGGCCATCCTCAGATAAATTCATCTCTCAGTTACGTAAAATCAGCTTAAACCCGATGCTATTTAATCTCTCAATATGGAAAAGTTGCTCTGGTAAATATATGCTTTCATCCCCATGTTCTCCTTTAAAAAATGTTATCTGTAATCCAGAAATCCCTGATAGCCTCTCTTATGATGCCATGTTGCCATGGACGAAAGCCGGTATTTTCCAACTACGCCACCTGGTTAACCCATTGACACGTAAACTCCTCACTTTTCCTGACCTACAATCTAAATATAAAATCCCAAAAAACCTTTTCTACTCCTTTCTACAAATCAAACATTTCTTCTCCACCAAAATGCCACAATTGACCCTATCTATTCTTACTGAATTTGAAATGGTGTGCTCCAGAGGTCCTCATGATTCTCATCTAATATCCACTATTTATAAGATTTTACATGCTGCCTCTCCTATCACAGAACAGACTCACACATATATGCGCAAATGGTCCCACATTTTAAACAGACCTATCCTATTAAGTGAATGGAGGAATATTTGGGAAAGTGCATCTAAGACATCTAGATGTGTGGCTCAGAAAGAAACAACCCATAAAATACTGATGTTCTGGTATAGAACCCTGGAATTTCTTTTAAGACAGAAACTGACTACATTTGGACAGTGCTGGAGATGTGGCTCATCTCTGGGCACCCATTTCCACATATTTTGGGAATGTCCTTTGATAGTGCCATACTGGTCACAGATCCATGCCCTATTGGAAAAGATCCTAAAAGTCTCTGTACCCCACCAACCTACAGTATACATCTCTTGCTAGGCCTGCCCCTCCCAAAGCTGCCAAAAACCCTTAGGAAACTGATGGCTTTCATCTTACTAGCGGCTAAACGGGTTATACCCCAATGTTGCTTAGCCAATACCCCCCCTACTTTTGCACAATTTTTGTCAGTTATTACAGATATTCACAGGATGGAACGTATCACAGCCATAATTGATGACTCCCTTTCCAGATTTGATGCTATATGGGGACACTGGGACTCCTCTGAATACAACATAGAGAATCCCCAGGTAGTCCAGAGTTAATGAGGTGTAATGACAGATTCCTCTATTGTATGAGTAAAGCAGGGCCAATGACCATAACATTGCTTTGTTTCACTAACTGACCCTCTTATTTTCTACCATGATGTGTATATAATGTCTGAAAATCATTTGACACTTAATGTTATTTCTTCTTGATATATAATAAGCTACAAAATTTCTATCTCATTGAGACTATACTGCTATCAATGACTTTTCTATGAGAATGTATACTCTGTTTCTGTATACTTGAATATACTTAATAAATAAACAATTAAAAAAAAAAAAAAAAACTGTGAGGCAAATGAAACAGACAGAACTATACACAGCAGTTTAATCTACTTTGGCAGCTTGTATATTAACAGCATAATGATTCAGATACACCATGACAGCCCATGGAAAGCTTACGTGCTCTGTGCAGCACCCCTTCCTGACTGACTCTAAGGGGGGTGGGAGAGGCTCCATTCCTGAACAGGTGGCCACCAATCCATTCCCAGGCAGCTGCCTGGGGCTCCTGGCCACTACTACAGCAGGCCAGCAGTTACCCCAACATCATCTTGCTGCTCCCTGCCCCCTGAAAGCCCACAGTCCAGGCACAGGAAGCAGACAAGGAGCCATCTTGGAAGGGGGTAGCCCTGACAAAAAATTCCAGCATCTTTGCAAGGGAAACCAACAGACCCAAAGTCAGACTAACAAAATGTGTGTGTGGGGCCAAAACTCACCAGGGAGGAGAGACTGGATCAGTCCCAACCAACCAAAAGGTAGGACTGATTTACCTGCATCCAGTATCCAATATCCCAGCCCCCAGTATCTGGACCTGGGGCGGTCTCCCTCATATGGAAGTTTTACAATGAAATGGAGGGGCTGCATAACAGGAAAGAGGCTGAACCTGTATGGCTGGCCAGATGAATCCGGCAAGGTGAGGGCAAAAATAAAAAATCTTCTTTGATTCACAGCCATAATCATTTGAGGAACAAAAAGAGAATGTCGCCTAGGGGGAGGCAATTTATTTAAATATAGTATAAACAGTCCTGATTGGGCGAGGGGTGGAGCCTAATCCATATGTGTATGCTGTCATGCTTGTGTCAGAAAAATGCACTACTTTACAGGCATACTATGGATACCCCCCAGGCACGATATTTAAAGGAATATTTCATTTTTATTGTTTCACTTTAAGCATGATTAAAATCACTGCTCCTGAAACATTTTTAAAACTTTTGCATTGATACATGTCCCCTGGGACAGGACCCAGGTCCCCATGCTATTTTTTTCAATGATTTTTATCTATATTGCTGGAATCCGACAATTCATTACAGCTGCGAGCAGTTTTAAATGAGATTTTTTACTTTAGAAATGTCATTTTGCTGTGGTAGTGTTCTAAACACAGGAAAGATGTGCTACTTTACAGGCATACTAAGGACACCCCCCCCCCCAGGCATGATATTTAATTATCTCAGCCCCGGAAGATTTGGCTGCTCAATGACCGGGCCATTTTTTGTGATATGGTACTGCATCACTTTAACCACTTGCCGACCTCCTCACGACGATATACGTCGGCAGAATGGCACGGGCAGGCAGAGTAACGTACCCATATATTACTCCCCTCCCGCGGTCGGGGGCGCGATTGCACCCCCCGGTGCCTGAGGCAGTCAGCATCATTTCAGGAGCGATCCATCCTGAAGGGGAGGCCACTGATTCATGGCCTCTCCCTCACGATCGCTCCTGACGAATGAGAAGCTTCCTCTGCTTCTGAAACTGTAAACAGAAGCATAGGAAGTGATGTCATCTCTACTCCTGAAGCCTTTTCATTCAGGCACCTGAGGAGAGAAGACATCAGAGTGAGTTACAACAACAGCACACTAACACCAGTACACATAGGCATACAAATCACCCCCCCAATTATCCCCCGATCACCCCCCTGAACCCCCTGTCACAGTGACACCAATAGCAGTTTTCATTTATTTAAATTTGTCATTTTGTGACTGTTATAAGTGTTAGGGCTGTTAGTGGTAGGCCCCTTTAGGTCTAGGGTATCCCCCTAACCCGCCCTAATAAAGGTCTAACCCCTTGATCGCCCCCCAGTTAACCCTTTCCCCCCTGTCGCCAGTGTCACTAAGCAATCTTTTTTCTGATCGCCGTCGTGGGCGACACTAGTTAGCCTGTTAGTTATTTAGGTTCACCGTCAGGTTTTTATAGTGTCAGGTACCCCCATATACTACCTAATAAAGGTTTTAACCCCCTGATTGCCCCCTAGTTAACCCTTTCACCCCCTGTCACCAGTAATCACCGTATAAGTGTCACAGGTGACGCTAGTTAGCCATTTAGCTTCACCGTCAGCTTTTTATAGTGTCAGGTACCCCATATATTACCTAATAAAGGTTTTAACCCCCTGATTGCCCCCTAGTTAACCCTTTCACTCCCTGTCACCAGTGATCACTGTATAAGTGTTACGGATGACGCTGGTTAGTTAGTTCATTTTTTATAGCGCCAGGGCACCCGCCGTTTATTACCCAATAGTTTAACCCCCCAAGGTTTAACCCCCTGATCGCCCGGCAGGTGATATCAGTTAGGTTTAGGGTCAGTTATGGTCTGCAGCGTCAGATTAGTGCCAGTAGCGCTAACATCCTCCCACGCAGCATACCCCTCTGCTGATCAATATCTGATCAGATCTATACTAGCGTCCCCAGCAGTTTAGGGTTCCCAAAAACGCAGTGTTAGTGGGATCAGCCCAGATAACCGCTAGCACCTGCGTTTTGCCCCTCCACCCAGCCCAGCCCACCCAAGTGCAGTATCGATCGATCATTGTCACTTACAAAACACTAAACACATAACTGCAGCATTCGCCGAGTCAGGCCTGATCCCTGCGATCGCTAACAGTTTTTTTGGTAGCATTTGATACAGTTGCTGACAGCCTAGGAGCTTTTTTTCCTGTGTCTCACTAGTGTACCAGTAAATTTAGAGCCCAAAATGGCAAATCGAAGGTACACTAGTGAAGAGGCCTACACATTTCTGAGCATGACAGATAGTGAAGAGGAAGTCACTCATCTGTCAGATTCAGGCTCAGAATATGATCCTGTAGATGACAGCGGTTCCATGACAGATAGCTCTGACAACGTAGTTGTGTTCCCTGCCAAGGTCAGGCGTACCAGACCCTGATCTTCTTCTGCTGTTGTTGAGGTGCAAGAACCGCAGAGCTCTTATATGAAGCAGAGAAGTACTAGTGCCGCTCATCCTTCTGGTGAACTGGCAAGCACCAGCGGCCTAGTATACCCTGGTCGTACATGCAGCACTGCAGTATCACGTGGTGACGTTGTCGAGTCCCATAAGTGCAGTTTAAGCTGGTGAGGTGGCAAGCACAAGTAGTGTCCCGCTGCCATCAAGAAGACAAAGACAGGCCCGTCATGCCCATAGTGTCCTTCCTGCAGAATTTGCCAATCCTAATTGGGAGCCCACCACTTCTGCAGCACCCATACTTCCCCCATTTACTTGCCAACCCAGAATTTAGGTGGAAACAGTTGACTTTACGTCACTTGATTTTTATTCGCTGTTTTTCATGGAAGATCTCTATAGATCTATTGTGGACCAAAGTAATTTGTATGCTGGTCAATTCATCGCCGCTAATCCCCAGTTGTTCTCCCTTGCAAGAGATTGGAAATCAATTATGGTTTACAAATTTAAGACCTTTCTGGGCCTAGCCCTCCTTATGGGCGTAACTAAAAAGAATGAGTTACGGTCATATTGGTCCACTGACCCAATTCACCATACGCCCCTGTTCTCTGCTTCCATGGCCAGGGCACGCTACAAGCAGATCTTGCGGTTCATGCACTTCAACGACTATGAACTCTGTCATCCTCGTGGAGACCCTGGATACGATCAGCTGTACAAAATTCGGCCCCTCGTATACCACTTCAACCAACGAATTGCAGCCTTGTTTACTCCCGATCAAGTTGTCTGCGTGATGAGTCCCAGATTAAATTTTCTGGCCGCTTGTCTTTCAAACAGTATCTTCCCAGCAAGTATGCCAGATATGGGGTCAAGATGTATAAGCTCTGTGACAGGGCCACGGGCTATATATATAGTTTTAAGGTCTACGAGGGAAGAGATAGTCATGTAGAGCCACTGAACTGCCCAGATTACATAGGGAGCGCTGGCAAGATTGTGTGGGACTTGGTGTCACCCTTATTCGGAAAGGGGTACCATTTGTATGTGGACAATTATTACACAAGCGTGCCACTTTTTAGTCACTTGTTTGATCATCAGATTGGAAGATGTGGCACCGTGCAATCTAATCGCCGGGGATTACCCCAGAGGCTTGTATATTCCCGTCTTAGGCTGGGGAGAGAGCCTGCTTGAAGTGTAATAATTTGCTCACTCTGAATTGGAGGGATAATAAGAATGTTTTCGTTCTGACCTCCCTTCATGCAGACACGACGGTCCAAATTCTTACAGCGACTGGTGTTGTGGAGAAACCCCTCTGTGTCCACAAATATAACCAAAATATGGGAGGCGTGGACCTCAGCGACCAGTTGTTGGCTTCGTACCTAGTTGCCTGTAAGGCCAGACGATGGTACAAAAAAGTGTCTGTTTATTTCAATTAGTTTTGCTGAACACTCATGTGCTATACAGAGCTTCAGGATGGACTGGATCCTTCCTTAAATTCCAGGAAGAGATCGTCAGAGCCCTTCTATTTCCGGATGGTGCTTCACCTCACCTTCCCAATCCAAATGCAGTAAGCCAGCTGCATGAGAGGCATTTTCCGTATGTCCTCCCTAGTACCCCTACCCAACGAACCCCCCAAAGAAGATGTCGTGTCTGTAGCAAGCGCGGATATAGGCATGACACCCGCTATTATTGTCCCTCCTGTCATGACAATACTTTGCATTGGCGAATGTTTTGAACACTACCATACACTAGTAGACGTGCACACTGAAATATTTTGTTTTGGAATTTCGTTTTCGTCTGAAACGCGAAATTCGTGTTTATTTATTTAGTTTCGTTAAAAAATGCATTTGTCCGAAAATCCAAAATAATTAAGGTTGAATCTGTCATTGAAGGCTTATGGTGTCTGTCGAATGTTCTAAGAAGATTCAACGGAGCAGCTAAACTGTACAATGCCGCAATCGTACATTTCCGGTCGAATGTTCCACCTACAAGCTATAGTAGAAGTCTAATATTGTATGACACTAGTGATAATTATATTTATTAATTATTATTACTAGTCAACCAACATTAGAATTCTTCTATAGCCTATGGGCGGAGCATTTGACCATAAATGTCCACTCGCAGCGACTGCTTCGTCGAATCTTCATGTCGAATATTTTCTCTCTATGCCGAATAATCTTGGACTAATGCCGCGTATACCCGGTCTGACTTTTCGGCTACAAAAGTCAGACAGCCTGTCCGACAGGCTTTCGACGGACTTTTGGCGGACTTTTGGCGGACTTGCGGCAGACTTTCTAACGAACGGACTTGCCTACATACGATCACACAAAAGTCAGACGGATTCGTACGTGATGACGTACACCGGACTAAAATAAGGAAGTTGATAGCCAGTAGCCAATAGCTGCCCTAGCGTGGGTTTTTGCCCGTCGGACTAGCACACAGACGAGCAGATTTCTGGGTCCGGTGTAGTTACAACGTAAAGATTTGAAGCATGTTTCAAATCTAAAGTCCGTCAGATTTGCGGCTGGAAAAGTCCGCTAAAAGTCCACTGAAAGTCCAGGGAAGCCCACACACGATCGGATTGTCAGCCGTATTTTGTCCGTCGGCGTCCGTCGGACTTTTGTAGACGAAAAGTCCGACTGTGTGTATGCGGCATTAGAGTTAGGTTAGGCACATTTGACCTTTTTTGCTATTGTTTCTATAATGTCGAATCTTTTCTCTCTCTGTCTATTCTCTCTATTGTTCTCCTCTTTTTTACTGTAGTCTATTCTGCAATGTTTTATTGTTATTATGTTTTTATCATGTTTGCTTTTCAGGTATGTAATTTTTTTTATATTTTACTGTTTACTGTGTTTTATTGTTAACCATTTTTTTGTTTTCAGGTATATATATATATTTTAGGCACAGATTGCGTTAAAAAATGTTTTATTTTTTACTATGGTTTTTTTGTATTTGCTTTGCAGGTATGGTATGTCTTACTGTTATACTGGAAGCTACGAGCATTTCATGACTTAGATTTTTGCCAGGGAAAGCATTTCGCCGGGGAAATTGGAAAAGCATTTTATCACACTGATCTTGGTGTGGTAAAATGCTTTGAGGGCAGAGGAGAGATCTAAGACCCCAATTTTTTCAAAAAAGAGTGCCTGTCACTACCTATTGCTATCATAGGGGAAATTTACATTCCCTGAGAGAACAATAAAAATGATAAAAAAAAAAAAAAAAAATGAAAGGAACAGTTTAAAAATAAAATAAAAAAGCAAAATAAATAATTAAAAAAAAAAAGCACCCTGTCCCCCCCCTGCTCTCACAGAAAGGCTAACTTAAGCGTCGGTCTGGTGTCATATGTAAACAGCAACTGCACCATGCATGTGAGGTATCACTGCGAAGGTCAGATCGAGGGCAGTAATTTTAGCAGTAGACCTCCTCTGTAAATCTAAAGTGGTAACCTGTAAAGGCTTTTAAAGGCTTTTAAAAATGTATATAGTTTGTCGCCCCTGCACGTTTGTGAAGTCAATTTTAAAGCATGTCATGTTTGGTATCCATGTACTCGGCCTAAGATCATCTTTTTTATCTCATCAAACATTTGGGCAATATAGTGTGTTTTAGTGCATTAAAATTTTAAAAAGTGTGTTATTTTCCCAAAAAAATGCGTTTGAGAAATCGCTGCACAAATACTGTGTGGAAAAAAATGCAACACCCACCATTTTAATCTGTAGGGCCTTTGATTTAAAAATATATAATGTTTGGGGGTCCAAAGTAATTTTCTTGCAAAAAAAAAAAAAATTTTCATGTAAACAAAGAGTGTCAGAAAGGGATTTGTCTGGTTAGAAGAGTGGGTGATGTGTGACATAAGCTTCTAAATGTCCTAAATTAAATATTTCCCCAAAAGTAGATAACAATGTTGCCATCATCCCTAATAAGGAATTGTACATTGAGGGTCCCCCACAAGAGGGTTGGGACTTTAAAGGCAACTACTGTAGATATAATAGAAAAGGCAATACATTTAAAAATCAATATGTTTTATTATTATATCAAATCAAAACAACAATGACATAAAAAGGGAGTAACAAAATACAACCTAGAAACAAATGTAGTCTCCTCTATAAGAATGAGAAAAAAAGCACAAATATCATTGTACAAACAAATGTGGTCTCCTTTTGTGAGAGAGAGAACGAGCCCGACGCGTTTCAGGAGCTTGTCCTTTCTTCAGGGCTTGTTATATGTGGAGACAGGTGTGCATCTATAAGAAAAACGATTCATCAGAGGTGCACAATGTGGGGACAGGAGATACGAGGAGCATCAGTGAGGCAAACAAGACAAGTCGACCATGATTTATTTTTATTTTATTTTAACATTCTAACCTTTTTTGTGTTTTTTTTCATACAAGTATTTACACCAAAAACTCTATCACATGTCTCATTGGTCAATTCTAAATAACCTTGATGTTTAGTTCATACATGGCATTCCTCTATATAGGAAAAATCCTTTGTAGTGGCATGGATTCACGGCATGGTGTCACCACGCAGCCGCATTTTGAACCTCTTTTGGCCATTACATGAGCTTCCGTTTGGCATCAGCTTTTTAATGGCGCCGATAACTTTTACTGCGGATGCGTGCACTACATATCCATCTAGTATAATGCGCGCGCACACAGCATTACACACGTGTGGTTATCAAAGTGGCACCACCCCCTTGCTGTGACGCATTGCATCACACATCTTTAGGGATCCGATGCTGATACAAATCAGCTGTTCATGCACTACCACGCAGACGCAGTAGATTCCTTACACTCATATAAAGCCAGGCATCAGCACATTCACAATTCAGGCCGTTTGCTGATGTTATGGTGATTTTGTAATCTGTTTACTTGCTCTGATCTAAAGCTATGGTATGTACCTTGTTCATTATATGGCATGACAAGTTTCATTCATACCTTGTTCATTATAGTGCATGACAAGTTTTAAACCCACTGGTTTTCTAGATTAAATGGTTATTTGCCCTGATCTTAACCATGATATGTACCATGATTAACATATTGCATGACAAGTTTTAAACCCACCGGTTTCTAGATAAATACACCGGTCTATTTAATAATAATTTATACATATTTGATTGTTTCAATATATATTTTTTTGACATTTAGTTTAAATACACCCGTCCATGTAAGATGAATAGCTTTTCCCTCTGTGAAGGAAAGATTCTGTATTATACTTCTTAAAAATCCCTTTTTTTTATCATACAGGTATACCATAGGTTAACTTGAAATCCATACGATAGGGCACTACTCAGTGCTACACCACATAGGTGCTGGCCACATACAACATATATCAACTCAGTGCTACCTTATATTGCTTGACCACTTCAAACTTACTTCAAACTTCTTTTCTGGACTTGGTTCTTGTCCAATGTTATCCAGCGAACATTCACCAGCAAACACGTCCAATTCTTGTATCAGGTTATTTTCTTTTATCATAATTTTAAATTTTTCTAATTTTTTTTTTGCCTTTTCATTTTCATGGTCGACTTGTCTTGTTTGCCTCACTAATGCTCCTCTTATCTCCTGTCCCCACATTGTGCAACTCTGATGAATCATTTTTCTTATATACATATAACAAGCCCCTGAAGAAAGGACAAGCTCCTGAAACGCGTCTGGCTCTTTCTCTCTCTCACAAAAGGAGACCACATTTGTTTGTACAATGATATTTGTGCTTTTTTCGCATTCTTATAGAGGAGACTACATTTGTTTCTAGGTTGTATTTTGTTACTCCCTTTTTATGTCATTGTTGTTAACAATGAGTCAGTTGCAATAGTCATATGCACTTAGGCTATGTTTCCACTAGTGCGTCCCCAAAGTCGCGTGATTTACACTGCGACTTTGCAATGCGATTTGTGGTGCGTTTTGTTGCGACTTTAAATACGACTTTGTGCGACTTGGATGTTCTGCGATTTAGCCATAGTGATGTAATTCCTTATCCTGCTTACTTATTTCCCCTTCTTTTTTCATTGTCACGTGTAGTATGTTTGTTAGCAAACATGTTGGCTATGCAATATGTTGGGTCAGCAGTCATTTTGGCTGCTGTAGCAGCATTTATAGATGAAGACGAGGAGGATAACCGGAGGAGGAGAAGGCATAGGTTTTGGATCCATCCCATCATCGCCCAAAGGGAAGTGAGAGGCCAGTTTGGGGTCCTTTACAACGACCTCAGTGCTCATGAAGACAAATTCTTCAACTACACAAGGATGTCAATTAGAAGGTGAGAACATTTTTGGATGTCAACTTGCAAATGCTGCCAGATATATTTAGGAAAATGTGTATATGCCTGGTCAGTATGACTCTTTTTAGAATTTTAAGGTTTGAATAGCTAGAAGTGTTAACTATAACCTGTTCAAATTGTTATAATAATGGAACTCGATTTGTAAATATTTTATTTTTACATGGTCAATGTAAATAATAGCCATATTTTATCTCTTTACAGTTTTGATGAATTGTTGGCTTTGCTCTCTAGCCATCTAGAGCGACAAAACACAAGTTTCCGAAGGAGTATTCCAGCTGTAGAAAGACTCATTTTAAGATTGAGGTAACTTTTTATACCTAATTTTTCTTCTATGTGGCATTTGGATATCCACAGCATTCTTTCATCCTCTTTACATGAAGTAAACCAAAAAATACTACCATGCAATTGTGCGTGAGATTGTTTTTACAATATTAACTTTGCCTCTACATCACCAGTGTCTCTCCTGATCCTCTTCTTCCTTCACTTCCTCAGGCACCTCCTTCCTAGCTCATTTTTATTTAGTTTATTGAAGTAGCTTAGTGAAAATATGTATCATTATAATAAACTGTATGTACTTTTCCATTTTAGGTACCTGGCAACTGGACATTCCTTTGCAAGTTTGCATTATGAGTTTTTGGTTGGCAAAACTACTGTCAGCAATATTGTCCACGATACCTGCAGAGACATCTGGAATGTCCTTAGGGATTTGGTCCTGAAGAAGCCCACTTGCGAAGATTGGTGCAAGATCGCTGAAGTTTTCTGGGATCGTTGCAATTTCCCGAATTGTCTCGGAATTGACGGAAAACATATGAGGGTAGTGATGCCCATCGGCAGTGGAACCAAATACTTTAACTACAAAAAATATTTTTCTTTTGTATTACTAGCAGTGTCGGATACCAATTATTGTTTTACCTATATAGACATAGGATCATATGGCAGCAGCTCAGACTCCAGTATTTTCCAAAGATCATCGTTTGGAAGAATGTTATGGGAAAATGGTCTGGACCTGCCACAGGACTGTCCGTTGCCAGGAACAAATGGGCCGCCAATGCCATTTGTGTATGTTGGGGATGAGGCCTTTGCTCTCAGTGAGCATCTATTAAGGCCTTATTCCAATAGGTGTCTGAGTGAAGAGAAGTGAATCTTCAATTACCGGTTAACGAGGGCAAGACGAGTGGTAGAATGTTCATTTGTCATTTTAGCCAACAAGTGGCGTTTGCTACATACACCGATTAATTTAAAACTTGAGAATGCAATATCTGCAGTAAAAGCAGCATGTGTGCTTCATAATTTTGTTCGAATTCGTGATGGCTTCCTTTTTGAAGATTCCCTCATGCACGATCTGGAAGGTGCACAATGGAGTGCCAGTAGGGGCACCACCAATGGTGCCACTGTGCGTGAGAGATTCTCGTCTTATTTTATGTCTGCTGCTGGTTCTGTCCCCTGGCAGCAGGATGCCATTGCATAATGTAATTCATGCATTTTATTGTAATATTATTTAAATGTCTGTTATGTTTCATTGCATCCAAATGCAGAATAACAGGTTTTGAACACAAATTCTAAAAAAGGATAAGCAGAAAATGCATAATGTAACCAGAATAATATTTATTTTCCAGATTTTTGTGCAAGAATGCACCAAATTTTTTTTTTTTTTTGTTTTTGGTGAACTACACCATTTTCTTTTACTTTTTAACAAGCACAACAAATATTAAAATAATAAAAGATTTCACTTTCAAAAACACAAAAATAAAAGTCATAAAAAAAATAAAATATATAATCTGAATCTTTTTTACAAGACAAATCTTTTTTCAAAAAGGAAAAAATAAAGAAAGAACTTCCATGAACTGAAAAATTCTACAGTTGTTGTTTTGGCCTCCACAACCAACCAAAAAATATAGAACAAGTGTTAAACCCACATAAAAAATTATCGAAAATTACAATTGCTCGTATGTTTTGTTTTTTTATTGGTCCCGGAAACGGAACTATTGGTTGGTCCAGGGAAATCCACTGATGGACCAGGGTAATATTTCCTTTCCAGAAAAGGCGGAACATGACTGGGTGTAGGCTGCCTAAGTTGGTGAGTGGTTGGGGGGCCAAGGGTAGAGGTAGAGGGGGCAGGAATTGGATGCAACATGCGTGGCCTTGAGGGATTCAGCATATTACCATACTGGTCACAGTATGGACGGTTTATTGGTGGAGCATACTGTGTACTTGGAAAGTGAGTGTATTGTTGATAAGGGGGATATTGCGGAAGGGGGGGTTGCATATATGCAGAGGATGTTGTTGGCCCCTCACCCACAAATGATTGAACAGTTGACATCAAAGCCATCCTGAGTGCATATTTTTTCTCAGGGGGTACCTGTTTACATATGCCTAAAATTACAGTGATAAATGCTGTGTCTTCACACTGGTTTTCTGCCATTTTAGTGGACATCTGACTAACTACATTTAAATTTTTTTCCATGGGTTTCACAGGCCGGGCACTTCCCCTTGAAGATCTTCGCAAAGGCCTAGAGACATTGCTAGGCCCTGGTTCTGCATCCTCCTCATTCATTGAGGCTCTGATTCCACTAGTTCGACTTATTTTGCGACTTGACACATGTCAAGTCGCATGACAAGTCAAAACCCATGTATTTCAATGGTCCCCGTTCTAATTGGTGAGACTCAAGTCGCAGCGACTCGAAAAAAGGTTCTTGCACTACTTTGTTCCGTCTTCGGTGCGACTTGTTCTCCATAGAAAGGTATTAAGTCGCAATGAAGTCGTATGTACATGTCTGACACCGCGACTTTGTTGCGACTTCCACGGAAGTCTACGGAAGCACATGATCTCTGCTCCTCCTAAATACATCACTTCCTATATTGATGTATGTGTGTGTGGAAGACAGCAGGAAGCATGCCTAGGGCTAGAAAAAATAAGTGACAAGTGCATGACCATGAGGAAATTATTCGGCTTGTCAGACAACGTCCGGCAATATATGACCTCAGAGATCCAGGTTACAAAGATCATGCAAAGAAGGAGAGAGCATGGTTGGAAGTGGCTCGCATATATTATGAGACCTGGGACTCTTTATCAGCCACAGAACGTTCTTCAAAAAGTAAGTGGTTGATATATGCTGCTTAGCACTTTCTGTAACCAATGGGTGTGTGTGTTAACAATGTGCACTGTGTTTTCTTGGTGGGGACCGCTTCTCCTGCCAGGAGATCACAATGGTTTGGCAGGAGGGAATCCCCTGTCAACACTATCTGTGTTGATGGTGGAATTTATATAGTTACTTTCCTGTAACCTGTGGCTGCAGGAAAGTAAATCTGTGTGTGTGGGCCAGCAAATAATATTTGACCAGGGTCCAAATAATATTAAATAATATTAAAGATGGCCCTGTCAACATCCTCCAGCACATGTCAAATTATGTAGGTGTCATGGGTAATATATTTAGCGGTTGTTTTAACACCATCCATATCAATTATGCAGCCTAGCAAATGAATGACCTATAGGCAGTTACTAAAGTTTTTTTTTTTAAATTTATTATTTGCTTTATATTTTGTAGTGCACTCGTTACAAACTCGATGGAGAAGTCTCAAAGACTGCTACAACCGGTACTTACGCAAATTAAAAGAAGGAAGGAGTGGTTCCGGCTCAAAAAGATTAGCCCCATATGCCCATGCCGGGGATCTTGATTTTTTGAAACCAGTGTTGGAAATGCGAGAGTAAGTTATCAGCAGGCATATGTTACGAATTGTACATATCAAATAGTAATGCTTACTTAAAAAATATGTGATTTGTATTTCAGAACCCAAGCAAGCTGGGAAGACAGCACACAGGGTTTGGCAGCAGAAGATGAGGCAGAGGAAGCTGCGGAGGAGGAGGAGCAAGAACAATTCCAAGACAATGTTGACAAGGAACTGTTCGTAGATGAATCAAGGTCAACATCAAACTCAATGAATGAGGAGGATGCAGAACCAGGACCTAGCAATGTCTCTAGGCCTTTGCGAAGGTCTTCAAGGGGCAGTGCCCGGTCTGTGAAACCCATGGATAAAATTTTAGATGTAGTCAGTCAGATGTCCACTAAAATGGCTGAAAACCAGTGTGAAGACACAGCATTTCTCACTGTAATTTTAGGCATATGTAAACAGGTACCCCCTGAGAAAAAATATGCACTCAGGATGGCTTTAATGTCAACTGCTCAATCATTTGTGGGTGAGGGGCCAACAACATCCTCAGCATATATGCAACCCTCCCCTCCCCAATATCCCCCTTATCAACAATACACTCACTTTCCAAGTACACAGTATGCTCCACCAATAAACCGTCCATACTGTGACCAGTATGGTAATATGCTGAATCCCTCAAGGCCACGCATGTTGCATCCAATTCCTGCCCCCACTACCTCTACCCTTGGCCCCCCAACCACTCACCAACTTAGGCAGCCTACACCCAGTCATGTTCCGCCTTTTCTGGAAAGGAAATATTACCCTGGTCCATCAGTGGATTTCCCTGGACCAACCAATAGTTCAGTTTCCGGGACCACTGAAAACAAAACATACGAGCAATTGTAATTTACTATTATTTTTGATGTGGGTTTAAGACTTGTTCTATATTTTTTGGTTGGTTGAGGAGGCCAAAACAACAACTGTTGAATTTTTTAGTTCATGGAACGTATTTCTTTATTTTTGCCTTCTTGCAAAAAGAGTTGTCTTGTAAAAAAGATTCAGATTATATAATTTTTTTTTTTTAAGACTTTTATTTTGGTGTTTTTTAGAGTGAAATATTTTATTATTTTAATATTTGTTGTGCTTGTTAAAAAGTAAAAAAAATGGTGTAGTTCACCAAAACACATAACTAAAAAATTTTGGGTGCTTTCCTGCACAAAAATCAAGAAAATAAAAATTATTTTGGTTACATTGTGCATTTTCTGCTTATCCTTTTTTCGAATTTGAGGTAAAGACCTGTTATTCTGCATTTGGATGCAATGAAACATAACATACATCTAAATAATATTCCAAGAAAATGCATGACATACATTATGCTATGGCATCCTGCTGCCAGGGACAGAACCAGCAGCAGACATAAAATAAGATGAGAATCCCTCACGCACACTGGCACCATTGGTGGTGCCCCTACTGGCACTCCATTGTGCACCTTCCAGATCGTGCATGAGGGAATCTTCAAAAAGATAGCCATCACAAATTCTAACAAAATTATGAAGCACACATGCTGCTTTTACTGCAGATATTGCATTCTCCAGTTTTAAATTAATCGGTGTATGTAGCAAACGCCACTTGTTGGCTAAAATGCCAAAAGAACATTCTACCACTTGTCTTGCCCTCGTTAACCGGTAATTGAAGATGCGCTTCTCTTCACTCAGACACCTATTGGAATAAGGCCTTAATAGATGCTCACTGAGAGCAAAGGCCTCATCCCCAACAAACACAAATGGCATTGGCGGCCCATTTGTTCCTGGCAACGGACAGTCCTGTGGCAGGTCCAGACCATTTTCCCGCAACATTCTTCCAAAGGATGATCTTTGGAAAATACTGGAGTCTGAGCTGCTGCCATATGATCCAATGTCTATATAGCTAAAACAATAATTGGCATCAGCCACTGCTAGTAATACAAAAGAAAAATATTTTTTGTAATTAAAGTATTTTGTTCCACTGCCAATGGGCATCACTACCCTCATATGTTTTCCGTCAATTGCCCCTAGACAATTTGGGAAATTGCAACGATCCCAGAAAAGTTCCGCTTTCTTGCACCAATCTTCGCAAGTGGGCTTCTTCAGGACCAAATCCCTAAGGACATTCCAGATGTCTCGGCAGGTACCGTGGACAATATTGCTGACAGTAGTTTTGCCAACCAAAAACTCATAATGCAAACTTGAAAAGGAATGTCCAGTTGCCAGGTACCTAAAATGGAAAAGTACATACATTTTATGATAATGATACATATTTTCACTAAGCTACTTCAATAAACAAAAAAAAATGAGCTAGGAAGGAGGTGCCTGAGGAAGTGAAGAATGACGAAGAGGAGCAGGAGAAAGACACAGGTGATGTAGAGGCAGAGTTAAGATTGTAAAAACAAGCTTACGCACAATTACATGCTAGTATTTATTTTTGGACTTCATGTAAAGATGATGAAAGAATGATGTGGATCTCCAAATGCCACATAGAAGTTAAGAAGAAGAAACAGTAGGTATGAAAAGTTACCTCAATGTTATTATGAGTCTTTCAACAGCTGGAATACTCCTTCTGAAACTTGTGTTTTGTCGCTCTAGATGACTAGAGAGCAAAGCCAACAATTCATCAAAACTGTAAAGAGAAAAAATATGGCTATTATCTACACTGACCATGTAAAAATCAAACATTTACAAATGGAGTTCCATTTTTCTAACAATTTGATCAGGTTATAGTTAACACTTCTAGCTATTCAAATCTAAAAATAATAAAAAGAGTCATACTGACCAGGCATATACACATTTTCATAAATATATCTGGCAGCATTTGCAAGTTGACATCAAAAAATGTTCTCACCTTCTAATTGACATCCTTGTGTAGTTGAAGAATTTGTCTTCATGAGCCCGGAGGTCATTGTAAAGGACCCCAAACTGGCCTCTCACTTCCCTTTGGGCGATGATGGGATGTATCCAAAACCTATGCCTTCTCCTCCTCCAGTTATCCTCCTCTTCTTTATCTATAAATGCTGCTACAGCAGCCAAAATGACTGCTGACCCAACATATTGCATAGACAACATGTTTGCTAACAAACATACAACACGTGACAACGAAAGAGGAAGGGGAAATAAATAAGCAGGATAAGGAATTACATCACTATGACTAAATCGCAGAACATCCAAGTCGCACAAAGTCGTTATTAAAGTCGCAACAAAACGCACCACAAATCGCATCGCAAAATCGCAGTGTAAAGCGTGCAACTTTGGGGACGCACTAGTGGAAACATAGCCTGAGTTTGATGTTGACCTTGATTCATCTACGAACAGTTCCTTGTCAACATTGTCTTGGAATTGTTCTTGCTCCTCCTCCGCAGCAGCTTCCTCTGACTCATCCTCTGCTGCCAAACCCTGTGTGCTGTCTTCCCAGCTTGCTTGGGTTCTGAAATACAAATCACAGATTTGTAAAGTAAGCATTACAATTTGATATGTACAATTCGTAACATATGCCTGCTGATAACTTACTCTCGCATTTCCAACACTGGTTTTAAAAAATCCAGATCCCCAGCATGGGCATATGGGGCTAATCTTTTTGAGCCGGGACCACTCCTTCCTTCTTTTAATTTTCGCAAGTACCAGTTGTAGCAGTCTTTGAGACTTCTCCATCGAGTTTGTAATGAGTGCACTACAAAATATAAAGCAAATAATAAATTAAAACAAAAAACTTTATTAACTGCCTATAGGTCATTAATTTGCTAGGCTGCATAATTGATATGGATGGTGTTAAAACAACCGCAAAATATATTAACCATGACACCTACATAATTGGACATGTGCTGGAGGATGTTGACAGGGCCATCTTTAACATTATTTTATATTATTAGGACCGTGGTCAAATATTATTTGTTGTCACACACACAGATTTACTTTCCTGCAGCCACAGGTTACACGAAAGTAACTATATAAATTCCAGCATCAACACAGATAGTGTTGACAAGGGATTCCCTCCTGCCAAACCATTGTGATCTCCTGGCAGGAGAAGCGGTCCCCACCAAGAAAACACAGTGCACATTGTTAACACACACCCATTGGTTGCAGAATATTTAAATAGGTGCAAGGCACAAAGTTCTAAGCAGAATATATCAACCACTTACTTTTTGAAGAACGTTCTGTGGCTGATAAAGAGTCCCAGGTCTCATAATATATGCGAGCCACTTCCAACCATGCTCTCTCCTTCTTTGCATGATCTTTGTAACCTGCATCTCTGAGGTCATATATTGCCGGACGTTGTCTGACAAGCCTAATAATTTCCTCATTGTCATGCACTTGTCGCTTGTTTTTTCTAGCCCTAGGCATGCTTCCTGCTGTCTTCCACACTCACAGACATCAATATAGGAAGTGATGTATTTGGGAGGAGCAGAGATCATGTGCTTCCATAGACTTCCGTGGAAGTCACAACAAAGTCGCGGTGTCAGACATGTACATACGACTGCATTGTGACTTAATACCTTTCTATGGAGAACAAGTCGCACCGAAGACGGAACAAAGTAGTGCAAGAACCTTTTTTGGAGTCGCTGCGACTTGAGTCGCACCAATTAGAACGAGGACCATTGAAATACATGGGTTTTGACTTGTCATGCGACTTGACATGTGTCAAGTCGCAAAATAAGTCGCAGTAGTGGAAACAGAGCCTTACTCTTTTAAATTTGATATAATAATAAAACATATTGATTTTTAAATGTATTGCCTTTTCTATTATATCTAGTTGCCTTTAAAGTCCCAACCCTCTTGTGGGGGGACCCTCAATGTAAGCTTCTAAATGTTGTGCATAAAATGCCAGGACAGCTCATGTACGAAGTATGAGTAGAAAGCTTAACCTGACAGCTTGCAGGAACCCTTCATTGCTCCCGTGATCTGCTGATCACGGGTGCAATGCTTTCCAGATGCCTAATAAAAAAATAATAAAGGCACCTTTTTTTTTCCTGCAAAAAGATGTGCAAAAATATGTGCATTTATTTTTTATTTTTGAAGTTCTATATGGCTATGGCTATACAACATTGCAGCTTGGTGCAGGAATGTCCGATTCATCACAGTGGTTTGTAGTGTTCCTGTGACATCAGAAAATGAGTCTGCATACAGACTAAATGTTTTTTTAGCAGAATATTGAAAGTCATTATATGTGCAAATTACAGTACTCTTTATAGGGCGTACACACGGTCGGACTTGGTTCGGACATTCCGACAACAAAATCCTAGGATTTTTTCCGACGGATGTTGGCTCAAACTTGTTTTGTCTACACACGGTCGCACAAAGTTGTCGGAAAATCCGATCGTTCTAAACGCGGTGACGTAAAACACGTCGGGACTATAAACGGGGCAGTGGCCAATAGCTTTCATCTCTTTATTTATTCTGAGCATGCGTGGCACTTTGTCCGTCGGATTTGTGTACACACGATCGGAATTTCCGACAACGGATTTTGTTGTCGGAAAATTTTATCTCCTGCTCTCCAACTTTGTGTGTTGGAAAATCCGATGGAAAATGTCCGATGGAGCCCTAACACGGTCGGAATTTCCGACAACACGCTCTGATCGGACATTTTCCAACGGAAAATCCGACCGTGTGTACGGGCATTAGTCTGAAAAGTTGATTAACAGACCTTATTCCAACAGAGTACTTGCAGAAGAATTGTGTTTTTTTGCATGCATGGTAATGAGTTTGCAATTTTTGTATGGCTTTCTGCTCATTCATGCTGCAGTATTCCAATTTCCAATTTCCTATTAAATGTGCTTCTATCTGCCACTATGAAAGATCAACAATCTGGTACTTGAACATTTGTTAATAAGATTGTTTGAGGGACAAACCTTATACGTTTCCCTAGAACTGTCCTGGGGAATTAATACAGACTTCCATTACTGCAGTCTTAATCTGTCATTACTGCAGGCCTAATCACTGGCTGTTACTGTTGTAAACCCTTATGTTTTTGCATAGGATGCATTAAGGTGAAAAAACACCTGGCACTGACCGGCCCCCCAGTCCCCCCCCCATTTTACTTATCTGAGCCCTGGAATTTCACACACCGGAGACACGCTCTTCCTCTGCCAGGGGTTCTCGGCTCTTGATTGGATAGATTGATAGCAGCGCAGTCATTGGCTCCCATTGCCGTCAATCAAATCCAATGATGCGGGCGCCGGGGGGTGGGGCCGAGTCCGAAATTCGTGTCTATGGACGCAAATGCTGGACTCGGGAGCGCACCTGTAATGTAACCCCTGCCGGGAGAGCGCTTCTCCTAGAGGGTTATCTGATGCTGGGAGGAGCCGCGAGAGCCACCGAGGGACCCCAGAAGAGGATGTTCGGTGCCTCTCTATGCAAAACGAGCTGCACAGTGGAGGTAAGTATGATATGTTTGTTATTAAAAAAAAAATAAAAATGAGTCTTTACAATCACTTTAAGCTTTAGAGCTATGCTTTATAATTAGTGACCCAGAACAAAAATGCCGTGCAGCTAACACAGGAAGACAAACAGTGGCAGTGCCCATGCATTCTCATGACAAAGTTATCTGGGACAATTTGGGTTGGATGCCTTTTTATGGAAAAATAACCACTCATAGGGAAAGTGGTGTGAGGTGTTCAGCAAGCTATGTGACAGGAGTGTGTAGCACTCACACATTATCCACCTGCAGGGTGGTTGATGTAGACACAGACTCTGGGTGGAGACCAAACCTGTTTTAAGCCAAGCCATGCTTGTGATAGTGTTTGCAATACAAGTTTCAAGCTCCCTGTTTGCCTGCCTTGTTCCCATTTCTTTACTTTTGGCTCGCCTGATCCCAGCCAGCCTTCTAGTTTGGATTCCCCTGTTATCAACCTTGGATTGAACCTGGACTACTCTTTGAAACTCTAAATTATATGCAAATAAAGGATAACCGCACACTTCTGCAATAAAAATGACAAAATAAAATATAAAGCTGTAAACACATAAGAGAAAGTATCCCTCCCAGTGAACATATATATATAAAATAGTGTTGCACTATAACTAAATAGGTTAAATAACAGAGAGCTGTTATTTAACCTATTTAGTTATAGTGCAACACTATAACTAAATAGGTTAAATAACAGAGAGCTGTGACAGAATTAATATATTAAACAAAATAAAAATTAGGTAAGAAATCTAGAAAAATATCATAAGGTCCACAAAAGTCCCAATAATCAGATCCAGTAAATCCATGATGTAGTGCTCCTTAAATGAATTCAACACCAAACCAGAATCACCAGCAGCCACTGTCACCCAGAATGTGATAAGGTTTCTGCTCACCAGATTTCCATGACTCTCTTTTTCAAGAGAAGTCATGTAACGCCTATAAGATCACTCCAAAGCCATCACTTTATTTCCCTAACGTTTTCCTATCACCTTCACTGAACAAACCAACCAAAACTCCACACAAGAGTATTCATGTCAAAAAAAGAAGAAAAGCTCCTCTCCAAGGACCTCTGGTTTTCGGGAACATGGTGATGTTGGCAGGATGCTCCACCCGACGTGTTTTGTCATCAAAGGACGTCTTTCTAGGGCTAGGGACACAGCGCTGCAACACTGCGTACATATACAAAAGCTGAGCAACCGAGCTGCATTTTCATCATGAGTCCTGACTTTGGTTTTGTCGTGCTTATGAGAATAATTTTCCTGCGCTGTATTTATGAATGAGTAATTTTTAAGTGATAATATTTTTTACTTTCAAAATATTTTATTTTCAAAAGGAAAGCAGTATAATTTATTTCATTACATTACATGTTGATAAGAACAAAACCTGGGAGATGACAATTTGAGATAATCACTTTTATCATGTAAACAGATAAAGATATATTAATATATCAATAGTTGTGGTCTTACTATGTTAAATAACTAATATAATGCATTTAAACAAGAGAAGCCCTCCTTAATAGGCAAACTGAGAGATGAAGATACTCTTGTCCTCCTGGTGCCCCATTGCGATCTAACTGCACCAGGGGAGGAGACCTCCCACCATTCTCAAGGCTTCACCTCAGAGCCCCCAAAGCCATCAGGTCAGAAGGGACCGGCCATGTGAACAGTATACAGGGTTATCTTGTCTATTATTTCTATATTTAAGAAAAAGTTAGAAGGGGGGTAGAATTCCCCAAGGTCATCTCCAGGTACTCCTATAGCAGGGAAAAAGAAAGAGAGGGAGGGACAGGTATGAAAGGAGAGAAAGGGGAATGGGGGAGGAAGGAGTGGTACGTGCCTAGGGTTGTGTAGGAACCGATGGAACCCCGTGGATAAGCGAGTCAAATGTAGCCCAAGTTCCCAGATTTTTTCGAACCTCGGAGTTGTATCAGTCAGGATACTGGCCAATTTTTCTAGAGTCATTTTTTTTTTTTTGGCTTCCGAGAAAAAGGGTTTAGGTTTCTTCCACTCTCTGGCTATTGTGAGCTATCGTGAGCTTGGCTCCTGTGAGAATAAAATGAATTAGTTTTTGTGCAGCCTTTGGTATTTGAGGTATATGAGCATTCAGGAGAGCTATTGATAGGGACCTAGAAACCTGGCAATTAAACACCATATTTTGTATTTCGTAAATTGGGGAGGAAGCGTTTTTTTCCTTCCAGACTTGGTGTAAAAATTGTGAGATTTGGCGAAAACAAAGTTTTTCGGAATCTGGGAGCTCCAGTTTTTTTGACGCAATGAGTAACGTTGCGTCAGTTTTTTTGACGCAATGAGTAAGGGTTATAGGTCCTCCAGAGTTGAAGAAGTGTCCTATATGGTATAGTCCCCTGTCCACCCACCATTTTAATGCTTCTATATCTAAGCCAGGGGGAAAGTCCGGGTTATGGAACAGGTGTGCAAGTGGTCGCCCTGCAGAGACAAGGGCCGGGTGATTTCTGAGGCTATCCCAGAGCGCAAAGGATTGATATAAAAATGGGGCCAGTATGGAAGGTCTTTTTTTAGGTGGACACCACAAAAGATAATCTAGAGTGAAGTTGGGTACTGCCTGTCTTTCGATATTGAGCCTGTCCGGCTTTTCGGCTTTGGAGTAGATCATGGAAATCTGTGCCAGTCTAGCTGCTATATAATATTTATGTAAATCGGGAAGACCTAGTCCTCCTTTACATCTATGAAGGAATAGAGTGTTTTGGGGTATTCGATAGCCAGAGGAACCCCAAGTGTATTTGAGTATTTTGCTCTGTAGTTTTTGTATTTTTTTTTTTTTTTGATGGGGATAGGAGGTGACCTAAAATAATATAAGATTCTTGGGAGCAATGTCATTTTGATTTAGTTGATTCTACCCAACCAGGATAGTTCGTACTTGGACCAGGTCAAAAGATCATTTTCTAGCTTCTTGAACAGTGGGGGGTAATTGTGTGTATAGAGAGTCTCAGTGCGGGCTGTTAGTGTGATGCCCAGATATCTGATTGAGATGTCATTCCGTTCAAATTTGAACAATTTCTTTAGCAGGGAGACACCTGGTAGGGGGAGTGAGACATTAAGGGCCTGTGATTTTGTGGAGCGGTAATAAATTCTATACACATGCGAACAAAATGGGGTCATTACTTGCTGCAAAACTCTCTCCCAGAGTCAGGACTCATACTATGCCTAAAATCAGGATATCAGGCCAACCCCCTACAGCCAATCCCGTCAAAATCCTGGAAGCATTACAAGATTTATACTCTGACCTGTATAATTCTCACTCTCAGCCTGACAAAGACACAATCTCTAGGTATTTAGATGAACGCCACACACAAAAATTTACTTGAAGCTGCTTTTACGGTGCAGGAGGTTGTGGAGGTCATTAAAGGCCTCAAAAAAGTGTCGGCACCGGGCCCTGATGGTTTATCTTTCCCCTATTATAGAGCCTTTGCGGGTACCCTAGCACCTCATTTAACCAAATTCTTTAATGCTAAAACACGGGGTGAATCCCTAGACATGCACCTCAACACAGCATATATCACGGTCATCCCCAAACTAGACAAAAACCCTGAAGAAGTTAGCAACTATCACCCTATTTCTCCCATAAATAACGATGTAAAAATAATGACAAAAATAATGGCCAATCGTTTAGCATCTTTTATTAACACCTACATAAATAAAGACCAAGTGGGCTTCATCCCGGGGAGACAAGGCCCAGACAAAATAAGACGAACAATAAATATAGTCTCAATACTGCAGTCTAACTGGGAGGGAGGAGCGAAACAGCAAGGGCTTCTCTTGTCATTGGATCTACAGAATTTATTTCACACAGTGTCTTGGCCATATATATTCTCCCTTATAGAACGTTGGGGATTTGGAGAATGCTTTACGGGTCTTCTACAGTCCCTCTACTCTCATCCTAAGGCACTAATTCGACTACAAGGATGTTACTCTAAACCAATTGACATAGCACGAGGCACTAGGCAGGGGTGCCCGCTTTCCCCTCTCATATTTGTGTAGCGCTGGTAGATTTTATCTACCGCTGATAGGTAAATTTAGTGGGTCGCTTGTTATAGGAAGTTAGATTTGCCTCTGTTCCAGCTTGGCTGACGTTGCATGCAGTTCCGCATTGTGCCGGTGGGTGTCGTTGTCACTGTTGGCAGGTGTTGGAAGAGCAACGTGTTAAAGCGAATGAGTGCTCCTCTTTCCCTGGGATACCTCGGTGGTGGTGGTCCTCCGAGTTGCATTCTGGGAGAGGGTATTTATGGGACAGGCGCCATGTTTTAGGGTTCATTTTCAGCCACCTGCTGGCCCTCCTGGCTGACAGGGATGCACTAGGAATACCACCTCGTGGTCCTCCGTTCCGGGGGCCCGCATCGCTGCGGTGTGTGGGTGGGCCCAGAAGCCTGTCTGGGGCCTACCACAGCAGCGGAGGAATGGTCCTGAGCTGTCTTTCCTGAGTAAAGAAGCTGGACAACTGGGAAGATCCCAGGGGAGGACCCGTCATGGAAGGATCATGCAGAGTGCTGGTCTGGAGAGGGGCCTGGTGACTCGGTTGGAGGACACATTCCGAAGTAATCTTACAGTATAGTACTGCCGGGTTGGCTTAAAGGTTCAAGTACTGTATCTGTCTTTCACCACAAACCAATACATCCTGTGGCAGAGGATCGTATGGGTTTTATTCCAGATAAGTCTGTGGCAGAGACTTTTGTTCGTGCTACGTGCTGGCTGCTAGGCAAGTGAGAGATGTCTATCCAGGCGGGCAAAGATTGAATTCTACGAAAGGGGGACTTTTCAATTACAAGTGTTCAATTACAAAGAATGTTCTGAAGAAATACAACAGAAAGGTATTTGAGCTTCCCTGCAGCTTTCCTACTACCTCTTTCCTGCTACTTCCCTTAATTGTTCTATTAAAGCATTGGAAAAATCTACTCAAGTGTTTGGTGCTTTTATCGTTCAGAGGTAAACTCAACGGAACCCTAGACCCGGTGTCGGTGAAACAGAGGTGTCGAGCGTGAAGGTAACAAGCCCGTTTAAACTAGCAGCTCCATCGAGAGTTATTGCTACATTTGCTATCGCCAAAGAAACTTTGGCAATAGCTATTCGACAAAATCCAAACATTAAAGGGGTAACCTGTGGAGACCAAACCCATAAATGTGGACTTTTCGCGGACGATATCCTCCCATTCATGACTTCTCCGTTGATCTCTCTTCCCAACATCTGCCAAGCTCTAAATAAATTCTCTAAGGTTTCAGACGATAATATTTTTTAAGATACAGGATCAATCAATATAAACATAGACTAAAAATAGGAAATTTATTCACGAGACAGGTATTCATACAAAATAGCTATGTATATTGGTTGACAGAAATTTATGCTACAAAAAATCAAGACTTTTTTTTAACACTCGCTAATGGCAGTGTTGTACTATTTAAAGGACACAAAAATGATAAAACTTCCCTGTAAAGTCAATAACTGTGTAAATATGACGATAAGACAGAACATCTGTATTTCACGAATTCAACCGTTACTATACTGCAGGTAAGTGATCAATAACGTGAAATAAAATAGACATCTGCTATGTCAATAGAAAAGTAACCACCAAAATTATAATGTAAAAATGAAGCTTTAGAGAAAAATCTACAAGGTGGTTACCAACTCGAGAGAAATGGTTATCCAACTGTATGATCAAAAATCAATAATCAATAATCAATATTGAAAAATAAAACAACTGAATATAAGGTAAAATCAATACAATACAATTACCCTTTCCAAAATGCCTGCACTTCTAAAATGGTGGTTAACATAGTTCTAAAATGGCTGCTGTGGTTTCCAAGATAATTTCTGCTTAAAGAGGAATTACGTCTTGGGTCATCAGAGTTGCAAAGTATAAAGTGTCAAGGAATCTTCTTGAATGTGGGTGGAGTTAAGAGTTGATGAATTAAGTGTGTGTGTCTGTGTGTCTAAATGCCTGTCCTCATGGCTTTCTATCTTGATCCTATATACCACTCTGGACAATAGGCTCATAAAATTATAATAATCCTAGCCCAAAGGGTGTAACTTCTTTTCCATTGGTTAAAAGATCTATTGATTACCTTTTTGTAGATTTAGGTAAAACCTCCTTCAACCGCCAGGGGTGTCCAAGAGCAGAAAAACTTTTTCTGAAATAAAGCACTTAGTGGTAAAAACGGTCAGTATGAAAACCTTCTCATGGGATTTGAGACATGTTCTCTGGTGTCTGTGGATGATTGTTGGTTTGTAGGTACTAAGCGCAATGCGCTGGGCTTCTTGCCTTCAAATGACTATGCAGATTAGAGAAGCGAAGTCCGCATAACGAGAGAAACCTATTACATCTCTCTTGTGGACTACGCTATCCATTTTTGGATACATATCTGTTTTTATAAGAGGACATGGATATCTGCCTTGTTGGTGTACTCGTAACGTACATTGGCAGCAGCAGTAGCAATGTTCCCACAGATTGTCTCAAGCCTGTAAGAACCAGTAGAATGAGCTTGCTAGATACTGTTTACTTTGAACAGTATTGGGTGGGCTCCATGCTGACTAAGACGGGGGCGTGTGTACTTCCTCCCCCTTTCCCTCCTGTGAGTGCCCTCCCCTTTACTGTTTGTCATTTCCTGTGATGTCACTTGCCATGTAAGAAGTGATTGGCTGTTGGGACCATCACTTCCTGTTTGTGAAAGCTTTTGTGTTAATAAAAGCAGTCTCAGGGCTGAGGAAGAGAGAGCCACGCTGAGATGAGAACGTAAGAGTGTGATGATGTCTGATTACTTAATGCATGAGATTTTAGGTAAGATGCATTTATATCATTAGACGAAAATGGGTGCTTATTAGCACAGGAGATATGACTGTGTGCATAGCATACAGCCATCTTTCTACGACAGATGGCGAGCCAGGTACTTATGGAGCAGACAGAGTCCCCTCCACCACACCGGCAAGAAAGGGGGGAGAACAGATCCCAGTCCAGGACATCTCTTTCCGATGTGTTGGGGAGCCTCTGCTCTGCGAAAGAGCTGATTTTTCGTCTTTTTGAAATAATGCTGGAAGTTTGATCATATGTCTGGTGTGCGCCTGCGTGTGTGGGCCTGCGTGTGTGTGTGCCTGCGTGTGTGTGTGCCTGCGTGTGTGTGCGCCTTCGTGTGTATGTGTGATTTGTATCTTGAATGTTTGTGTAAGGAGATTGTGTGCTGTGTGTATGTGTAAGTAACTGTATGTTGTGTAATAAGTATATGAGAATTAGAAATGTATGAATTGGGATTATTTGCAGCCTGCAATGTGTGTGTGACTGATGCTGTATAACAAGTTTGTAATGCATGTGATAAATGGATGAATTGTAATTATTACTTATGTAAGGGACAAGTAGATTGCATGAGTCTTGTAGAGTGTTTAATTGTCTCAAGACACAGATGGTTAGTGGACTTTGATGGTTGTTTAGAAAAACATTTGGTTTGAAAATGGCTGCTGCATTTTCAATGGCCATGCGGCCTGGGGGAGGGGCGGCCAAGCATAGCTGACCCATCATTAACAATGGTGAAAGTTGGCTACTCCCTGTGGACAACAGAAAGGTTTTGTTTTGAGATGAAAAGAACATGCAAGCATCGCTGTTTGTATCTCTCAATGTCTTGTTCCTGTGAAAGCCGATGTGAACTTTGAGAAAAGGGGGTATGTTTCAGCCGTGTGCTTGTGTTTTAGTGTGGTCTTTTTGTCATCGACCATCTTGCTGTGGTCCAGATTTCATCTACCGTTTTGTTTTAAGTTGTGCTTTTTAACTTCTAACACTTTTAAATGTTTGTAAGTGTTCATTTAGTTTCTCAAATGTGTAATTTTGTGGGGAGAAATTTTGGTTTTGGCGGGAAAATGCGCCATTTTGTCATGGCCTGGTTTTTGTCTGCCATTTCCTTTTGTTGTTGTCTGCAATGTGGCTACGGTCGGCCATTTTCAATTCCTTTGTATGTGAAACCATGTGACATGAGCCACCATCTTGTTTCTAGGCATCATTTCTGTTTTCATTTAAGCTATTGTAGGAGAGCTGTGTTTGTAGAAGAGTGGCCATCTTTGTATTGGATTTCAGTTTTGGCTGGAAAATGCACCATTTTGTTGTGGTCTGGCTTTTGTTGTAGTCACCATGTGGTTCGGCTGCCATTTTGAGGACCTGTGGGCCTTCCTACAGGGGAAGCTGCTCCAATTCCTTTGTGTGTGTGTAGCCATGCGGTCTGGGCCACCACCTTCTCTCTAGGCACCATTTCCTTTTAAGTGAATTCTATTTTTGTACTTTTTACATACTTTTCAAGGAAGCTATTGCATTATCTGTTTTGAATATTGGTTTTGAGTGAAACCTCTACCTTGTACTGAATTTCAATGGATAACAAGACTAGCTGTAACTGAGTTTTTCTACTTTTAGCGGTGTGTGTTTAATTTTTATTTTGTTTAATATTTTATCGCTTTACCTGAGGTTTCTATTGTATAGCCTGCAGTATATGAAACTAGGCTTACCCTCCCTTCCCTTTTCCTGTACATTGATATGTAAATAAACCAGTTTGAGGGGTTTTTAGAGCTGGGCATGCAACAGGAAGTTCTTCTCAGAATTTTATGTATCCACAGGAAGTTGGTGGGGGGAGCTTGGGGTCCTATGACACAAGCAAATGAGATTGTGCTTGGAAGGACAATGGGAAAATACTGGCGTTTGAAAGTGTTTTAAATTTAATTCAATTTGTCTTTTTTAGTTTTATACTGTAATACAGTTTTGAGTAGAGAGCAAACAGGAGACATCCACGTTATTGTTGTAATATCTAGGTACAGACAGAAGCCATAATATTATTTTGAATAAGGGCTGCCGATAACCGGTTGTAGAGTATGTAAATGTGAGGATTAGTACGCTAGCACACCGGGAGGCCGTGTAAAATAATCGGAGGACACCGGGTGCCAGTACTGTAAAAATAGTCACTAAGCAGTACTGATCCGAAAACTAGTGCAAGGGTGCCCTGGACGCAGGGACCGTCATAAGTGATTCGAATCGTCATGGGTAATGTGCCGTCCATGCATTGGAGGAAAAAAAATGAGGCTCCACACCAGTCAGACAGCTGCACTTCACATGAGATCTGGGTTTATGGCTCCGGACATGAGACCCCTTAAAGATTGGCAGATATGGTCAGAGGGTACAGTTAAGTGTATTGCTTTGGAAGGTATTTTTGATGTCTGGAGGTACAAGACCCCAGAATAAAAATACCTAGGAAGTAGTTCAGCTGTAGCTTCAGAAATCTGTAATGTTGAGCGAGTTAATGGATGCGTAGTACACGTTTGTGTGATTAAAAATACACAGGCCTGTTTTTGAACTTTGTGTGGCTGGTCTATGCAAAGATTTTGAAATGCTCTCATGCTTTTCAAATTGTATTCTTTTTCTATTGCTTAAAGAGTGAAGGCAGCATTCCATCTGGTCGTTTTTATTTTTTCATTTTCGTTTTGGGAACTATGAAATATCTCCCCCACATTTGTATCTAAATGTTTGTCTCATGTTTTAGTCTTCTCATTGTTTGTATGTAGTAACATGTTTGAACCTACTGCGACAGCCCTCTTGCGTGTCACGGCTGTTGTATTTTAGTAAGAGTTACAGTTTAGTTATTATCGGTTTTGAGGAATGTCAGTGACAATTTACCAATGTACACGAATGTTGTATTGTTTACCATTCTTTGAAGGATAGAGTAATAACCTTTGCTTATAAGTATCTTTTCAGGTACAAGGAGTTTATGTACATAGAAAGCAGGTGTATAAGGTAAACGTGTCATAGGCTGTTTCACAGTTTTGTTTTGTTTTTCTGCACCCAGCAAAACCCTGCATGTCTTCCTCCAGTTTGTAATGAGGAGGAAGAAACAGGGGGATGAGAATGGTGAGAATGACAAATTTTCAAACCAATAATACTAACCGCTCTAATTCTAACCAAGTTTGTGCCAAGACTGTCTTTCTTTGATGGCATTTGAATCAGCAGTTCATACCAGAAGCTAAGAACCTTTTTGTCAATGGTTCCAGGTATTACACCCCAGATGGTAAGCCACTCACAGGTTATGCAGTGACCACAGGCCCGATGTCTGGGTTATTGTCATATGAGGTTTGTTTGAAGGTCAACCAAAAACAGAGTTGTACTTAACTCATTAGCTGTCACCTACATTCTCAGCTGATGGGGTGGGTGCAATCACTGTAACATGAACTTCAAAAGGTCCACCACAGGGTTCACGAGTCCCTCCTGGACCCTGACACAAAAACCAGTTTACATTCTTTCCAACCAGGTGACTGGGTCATTGTAAAGAAGCTTGAGGGATGAGACCACGCCAGCCACTGCAAGAAGCGGATCAACCACAAAGAGTAGAGGAGTATCTTCATTTATTTATATTTTTTTGTTTAATACATTTTAGCAAGGGTAACGATGAAAAGCATCCCAACTAGCTAAGAAAGAGAACAGGACACATGGTCGGGTCTACTAGTGCCCCAGCGATGATGGCGGTACATGCTATATGTGAAGTTCATATTGGCGTGAGGAGTTTTGACAAACTAGTAAAATCCAAACAGACACTTGTCAATAGAACTTAACAAATGAATGCAGATCTATAGCTTATAAGGTAATTTCCCTAAGGCAAGAGGTTCATGTGTACTGGTGAATCTTGTCCCAGCATCTTACAGTAGGTGACCGCGATATTGTTTCAATCTCGCCACATTTCTCGGCGAGATTTGACACCTGCGAGCCCCGTCGCAGGAGCCAGCGCCGAGATGGCTCACTCATCGGGAAAGGAAAACTTTGTTTTCCTTCCGCGATGAGTGACAGGCAGTGCTGACAGCTGTCTGGTATGAATCCTGAGGCGGGAAGACCGCGCCAAATTTTAAATGAAAAAACCGGCGTGGGTTCCCCCCCAGGGGCATACCAGGCCCTTAGGTCTGGCATGGATTGTAAGGGGAACCCCCTACGCCGAAAAATCGGCGTGGGGGTCCCCCCCAAATCCATACCAGACCCTTATCCGAGCATGCAGCCCGGCCGGCCAGGAGAGGGGGGGACGAGCGAGCGTCCCCCCCTCCTGAGCCGTACCAGGCCGCATGCCCTCAACATGGGGGGTGGGTGCTTTGGGGGAGGGGGGCACCCTGCGGCCCCCCACCCCAAAGCACCTTGTCCCCATGTTGATGAGGACAAGGGCCTCTTCCCGACAACCCTGGCCGTTGGTTGTCGGGGTCTGCGGGCGGGGGGCTTATCGGAATCCGGGAGCCCCCTTTAATAAGGGGGCCCCCAGATCCCGGCCCCCCACCCTGTGTGAATGAGTTTGGGGTACATGGTACCCCTACCCATTCACCTGGGGAAAAGTGTCAATATAAAAAAAAACACAGTACACAGGTTTTAAGAGTCATTTATTAGTCAGCTACGGGATCTTCTTCCGACTTCGGGGGGTCTCCTTCCGACTTCTCCCAGTGTTCGGCCTCTTCTCCCGGGCCCCGCCGCTATCTTCTTCCAGCTCTATTGCCAGCGAGGGGCCCGGTCTGCTGCCGCTGTCTCGCCGCCGCCGCTGTCTTGTCGCTGCTGTCTTGTCGCCGCTGTCTCGCCGCTTCTTCTCTTCTTCTCTTCTTCCCTGATGTTGACACGACGCTCTCTCCGGCTTGAATGCTGTGTGCGAGCTGCGAAGCCATTTATATAGGCGGTGACCCCGCCCCCTTACGACGTCATTGTCCCAGCATGCGCAGGGACTCTGGCGTCATAAGGGGGCGTGACCCCAGAGTCCCTGCGCATTTAAATATTTTAAATATTGAGTGGGACATTAATGCGTTTATTAATCAGTCATAAGGTCCTAGTCATGTCCCTCTGTTTACCCCTTTATCTTAAGCCCCCATAGGATGCCACCCATGGGCGTTCTTCGTCAAGTATGGTTACTTTATAATAGATACTACTATTCCTACTATACCGTTCCCACAATGTTTCTATTAGGAATGATTTTCTATCAATGATTTTTCAGCAACGGATTTTTATTTTATTTCATTTTTATGCTTTTTGCTATCAATTTAGAGTATACCTGAGACCAATTTCTGGGTTGCCAGATAAGATGAATATATGTCCCTCCTCCTGGACATACGTCTGGGCTAGATGGTTCGTTCGGTGAAGCATAGAATGGATTTCTATTCTATGTGTCTAATTTTATCTTTATTTTTATTGTTTTATGTAATTCTTCTATTTTTAGATGTTTGCAATTACTATTTTGTTAGTGCCTAGAAGCAATATTTGTAAACATAGGGGAACATGTGTGTCGTGACTATTACAGCTCCATATCCAAGGGAAAAAGTCTCCCTCGATGATTCGACAGTCCGCACACCTACACCACTTCTGTGTCCCAGTGATTGCATTCTCTCTGTGCGCTGATAGCCTATCAGGTTTTGATCAGGTGATCTTGATAAACACAAAGAGCATTATGAGTGGCCGGCGTGGTAAAGAGGGGTTCTCAATAGGTGCCTGTTTGCATCTTCACGTCCTGACGCACTGAGGGGGGATGGACCCTCGGGTTCGCGCTGTTGCGCTTGCGCGATAGGATGTGTTTCTAACTGGACGTATTCCCTTGAAAATGAGAGGGCATGACTGATCCGTGACGTCATCGCGTTAAAACGTGATGACGCACAAACCAGGAAATAGCCAGCTAACAGGGAAGAGTGATTTACGATCCGCGTCACTACGCTGGGACGCTCTGACGTAGTAATCACATGTCCTCATTGCTCAGTCATAATTGGTTGAGTAAGAGAACCAAGCTGAGGCTTGGTTTTTAGCTAGTTCCAACTCCTGGATAGGCTAGAAAGACAGTCAGCTGACTAGGAACCCTCACATGATACAAATCCGGGAAGTCACGCCGCACAAGTGTCCCCGATGTAAATTTGAGCATTTCTAAATAAATAGCGCAGCAGATGAGAGGTTAGCTTTACCCCAGTTGATGTCTTTGCAGACGAAACGCGTCGGGTGTATGACGCTACCTCAACCATCTGTCTACTGCGCTAAACATATCTTTTTTCGTTTGTATGAACTTTGTTTTTACCCAAATTTTTATTGGAACTTTTTTATAATACAATAAAATTTCCTGGTAATCCAGAATTTACGCTATGTGGAGCCTTTTTTCTCCTTTTTCCTCTGTCTCAATTGTATGAGACCCAAACGATCGCTGGAGGACGAATCCGTGGTACCGCTCAGGATCGGGGACCCTTCCAGGACCCTCTTGCCATGGACCAAGGACAGCTGTAACCTTACCGTACTTAATGGTGCAAGCTCGTACGACTCACCGCAACGGCCTGTGAGTCTACCACGTCCGGTAAGGGCATTTTACATTACTTTCTGCCTGGTCGAGTATTGGAAGAGTCCATCGGGGATAGGAATAGATGCTACTGTGAGATTTACATCTATGCTCCAGGATTCCTCTGTTAGATTGAATGAACTGTCCAATACCCCAGGGACTTGCCATTTATCCCCACCCCAATTTCTACCATATATGTTTGTGTTTGATCTGAGGGTTTGGGATTATTTTTACTGTGTACACATAATTCACATTGTTTTATACCATACAGCATGTTGCTAGTAATGGTTTTCTTAGATCACTTGATTTTTTAACTGGTCCAGTGTTTTTCCTGCGAGGTCTAGCAGGACCTAGTATTTGATATATACACAGGTGTGTTACATAATATATTTCACATTGTTGTTGATTGGCACATTATAGCGCTACACTTTTTCTTTCTTTCACTGTTATAAACATGGGAAAAATGCGCCACTTTAGAGGCATACTATAGACACCCCCCCAGGCACGATATTTAAAGGAATATTTCATTTTTATTGTTTCACTTTAAGCATTAAAATAATCACTGCTCCCGAAAAAACGTTGTTTTTAAAAAAAATAATTTGCATTGATACATGTCCCCTGGGGCAAGACCCAGGTTCCCAAACACTTTTTATGACAATAACTTGCATATAGGAATGAGCCGAACACCCTCCTGTTCGGTTCGCAGCAGAACATGCAAACAGGCAAAAAATTTGGCAGAACATACAAACACTGTTAAAGTCTATGGGACATGCACATGAATAATTAAAAGTGATAATTTTAAAGGCTTATATGCAAGTTATTGTAATAAAAAGTGTTTGGGGACCCGGGTCCTGCCCCAGAGGACATGTATCAATGCAAATTGTTTTTCGGGAGCAGTGATTTTTTTAATGCTTAAAGCTAACAAATAAAAATGAAATATTCCTTTAAATATTGTACCTGGGGGTGTCTATAGTATGCCTGTAAAGTGGCACATTTTCCCCGTGTTTAGAACAGTAACACAGCAAAATGAAATTTCTAAAGAAAAAATTATCATTTAAAACTGATTGCGGCTGTAATGAATTGTCGGGTCTCGGCAATATAGATACAGATAATTGAAAAAAGAGCATGGTATCCCCTTGTCCATTGCCATGCCCTTTGGGTCTGGTATGAATATTAAGGGGAATCCTGCGCCAATTTTTTTTTTTTTAATGGCGTAGGGGTCCCCCCCAAAATTCATACCAGACCCTTATCCGAGCACGCAACCTGGCAGGTCACAGGAAAAGAGGGGGTGGTGAGAGAGCCCCCCCTCCTAAACCGTACCAGGCCACATGCCCTCAACATGGGGAGGGTGCTTTGGGCCCTTGTTCCGATGTTGATGGGGACAAGGGCCTCATTCCCACAACCCTTGCCAGGTTGTTGTGGGCGTCTGTGGGCAGGGGGCTTATCGGAATCTGGAAGCCCCCTTTAACAAGGGGACCCCCAGATCCTGGCCTCCCCCTGTGTGAATTGGTAACGGGGTACAAATGTACCCCTGCCATTTCACAAAAAAAGTGTCAAAATAGTAAAAAAGACAAGACACAGCTTGGGACAATTCCTTTATTAAAAAATAAAAAAATAAAAATGTCCCTAGAAGTAAGTTCACGCCACTCGATCGACCGATAAAAGAAAAAAAAACGCAACCGCTCCCGCCGCCTGACGCGTCTTTGCTTTGACAGCTCTTATATAACTGAGGGCGGGGCCACCCGGTGATGAGGGGTGACCCCACCCCCCTCTGATGCCACGGGGACTTCCCCATGGCTTCTCCGTGGCGTCAGAGGGGGGCGCGGCCACACTGTGATGCGAACAGGCAAACACCCGATGTCCGAGTCGACTCAAACATCGTCGGGCTCATTATATATATATATATATATATATATATATATATATATATATATATATATATATATATACTGTACCCGCAACATGTCTTCAAAACGGTCAGCTGGTCAGAACGAACTAAACAGAACGCACTGAAGAACTGCAAGGCCGGGGAATACACAGGGGGTGGTGCTAGGTTGGTCGTATGCCCCGTACACACAGTCGGATTTTCCGATGGAAAATGTCCGATCGGAGCGTGTTGTCGGAAATTCTGACCGTGTGTGGGCTCCATCGGACATTTTCCATCGGATTTTCCGACACACAAAGTTGGAGAGCAGGAGATAAAATTTTCCGACAACAAAATCCGTTGTCAGAAATTCCGATCGTGTGTACACAAATCCGACGGATAAAGTGCCACGCATGCTCAGAATAAATAAAGAGATGAAAGCTATTGGCCGCTGCCCCGTTTATAGTCCCGACATACGTGTTTTACGTCACCGCGTTTAGAACGATCGGATTTTCCGACAACTTTGTGTGACCGTGTGTATGCAAGACAAGTTTGAGCCAACATCCGTCGGAAAAAATCCTAGGATTTTGTTGTCGGAATGTCCGAACAAAGTCCGACCGTGTGTACGGGGCATAAGGAGTAGGGTGGACCCACATCCCAAATATATCTAGATAAATGGATATTTGAGCCTCTTGCGGGACTTTAAAGGGGACACCTACTCATGAGTAATAAGGAGTATAAGTAGTAAAAGTTTATTGCAATGAATTTAGATATTTATTGGGGTATAGATCTGGATAGGTCTATAGTACATAGGGTGAATATACACAGGATACAGAATGCAAAACACAAACACAAAAATATAGCAATACAGTATGCAGAGATCCACAATCATAGAACTCCAGTACATATGGAATACACATAAGGGGAGTACCCAATGCGTTTCAAGATATACTCTTCCTCAGGGGTGTCTGATTGGAATCAGCAAGCAAAAAGGTATGTTGATAAATCAAAAAGACAATTATGAACCAATTGTGAAATATTATATATTCAAAATCAGCATAAACATCAAAGGAGGTATAGCTGTTGTGGTATAGATATATGCACAATGTGTTAAAAGTAGAAGGAAAATAAGGTACTGACCATATAGTATTGCTTGGGGGACATGTATTATAGTACTGTATCCATTGAACGCTTTGGAAGGGAGGGGAGTGTGGAGGGGATATAACACCACTGGACTTCGGTATACAGCTCGTTCCTGGTCCACGTCTGGCAGGCCTTGTGTGGCCAGTCCCAGAGGAGTAACCAGGGAGGTGTTCCCCAACAAAGGGCGTCAGAGAGCCACCATCAAGTGGAATGGTCCTAAAATGAGCTCCAATCTGCAAAGGAGCAAAGAGGTAGGGAGAAGGTGTTAGGACATGGCAGTAGGTGTGTCACAAGAAAGGGGTATGTGTGTGGAGACCCCAGGTATTTAACAGACCATGTATGTACATAGTGTGTAAGGATAGCGTGGGATAAAATACCTGGATAAGGCCGTCCGAGCTGTGCAGGCAGATCCTGTTAGGAATACAAGGAGGGTCGGACCAGGTGAGCATATGCTGTGGTCCTGTGTGGCAGAAAATGGCACCTCGGCTAGATGACACCCGGTGTCAGGAAGGTCCTTGGTGCCAACAGAGGGGGGTGGATTGGAGGGTGCCGGCCGGAGGGCTATCCCGGGGCCCTGGGAGATAAGTGCCCAGCCAGGGGTCCAGGCCAGGAGAGGCTTGGAGGGTCAGGCCTGCAAAACAGTAAGGAAGTGAGTCAGGGAAGGAGGTAGGGCGAGTGGCTGGATGTTTGCCCGGGGGCGACACAGGGTGGTGCGTATGACTAGTTTACCTGGGTCAGGTCCTGGTTCCAAGGCAGTATGGTGGAGACCAGCGTGCATAGACAAGAGACGCCATGGAGTAATGGAATCGGCGCTGCATTTAAGTAGTATGGCCGCGCTCGCGATTGGTCGCGGGCGCAGCCAATGGGTGGAAGGAAGACGCCCCCCCCCCAGGCCTGGAGCACGCGCACCGGTCCCCATGGAGACCAAGGCCAGAGTGTATGTGAAACTCTGGGCGCGGTGACGTACAACCCCCGGCGCGATGACGTAGTCGCACGGGGGTGGGGGGAACCGAGACCCGCGCCGAAGGCCCGCGACGCAGTAGTCAGAGGGAAACGGATGGGGATGTCAAACCGAGACCTCCGGTTGTGGGAAGGCCGCCCGCGGCAACGATGTTGCATCAGGCGGCCCCCCAGCGCCGAGTGGGGAGTGGCCTGGCACTGCAACCTGGACAGGGTGGCCATCCAGAGTGTGGAGAAGGGATGAGCTTGATAAGCCAGTGGGTCGAATGTCAGGAGTGAAAACAGGGGGGCACACAGAAAGAAAAAGGGGGGAGGGGAAATGACCAGAACACTGAAAAAGAGGGGGGAGAGTTTTTGCAAAAGGGGAACTGTGAAGATAAATGAGTTAAGGCATATAATGATAAAAACACATCTTGGCCTGTAACCTCGGAACAACATGTGATCTATACATATATACAATTATATACAAGTTCAATAAAAATATATGTGGGGTAGTGTACCTGCTCACATGTGAATGCACATGTTTTTATATAGGGAAAACCATCCAGGAGTTCTGGCGCAGGGCCTATAGACACATCACAGCTATGCAAACCTGCAACCCCAACCTACCTCTGGGCCGTTATGTCACAAATGTACATGAGGGCATCTGTCCTAAATTCTGCTTCATAATCCTCGATCGTGTGCACATGGGTATGCGTGGAGGAGATGTGAACAAAACACTTTTACAGTTGGAACAGAGGTGGATCTTCAGATTAAGAGCCACTTAACCCCCGGGACTGAACACCTGTATATCTTTCAGACCTTTTCTGGAGGGTTTCTCCTCAGGGGGATCTGAGTGGGATCCTGACGAGATCCCCCCTAGGGCCCCCCTCCCCCGGCCCAACCTCATAGGCCCCGATCCCTCCATCCCCCACACGTTCATTACCCCATGTGATGTACATTTTGTGTATATATAATTTTACATATATTTTTATTGAACTTGTATATACTTGTATATATGTATAGATCACATGTTGTTCCTAGGTTACAGGCCAAGATGTGTTTTTCTCATAATATGCCTTAACTCATTTATCTTCACAGTTCCCCTTTTGCAAAAACTCTCCCCCCTCTTTTTCAGTGTTCTGGTCATGTCCCCTCCCCCCCTTTTTCTTTCTGTGTGCTCCCCTGTTTTCATTCCTGACATTCGACCCGCTGGCTTATCAGGCTCATCCCTTCTCCACACTCTGGATGGCCACCCTGTCCCGGTTACAGTGCCAGGCCATTCCCCACTCGGCGCAGGGGGGCCGCCTGATGCGACATAGTTGCTGCGGGCGGCCTTCCCACATCCGGAGGACTCGGATCGACATCCCCATCCGTTTTCCTCCGACTACTGCGTTGCGGGCCTTCGGCGCGGGTCTCGGTTCCTCCCGCCCCCGTGCGACTACGTCATCGCGCCGGGGGT
Organism: Lithobates septentrionalis; assembly: GCA_037952835.1. Taxonomy (NCBI): domain Eukaryota; kingdom Metazoa; phylum Chordata; class Amphibia; order Anura; family Ranidae; genus Lithobates; species Lithobates septentrionalis. Next base: position 8,087,817 of record JBBDGP010000333.1, on the reverse strand, counting down.
TGTACGTCACCGTGCCCAGAGTTTCACATACACTCCGGCCGTGGTCTCCATGGGGACCAGTGCGCGCGCCCCAGGCCCGGGGGGCATCTTCCTTCCACCCATTGGCTGCACCCATGCCCAATCGCTAGCGCGGCCATACTACTTAAATGCAGCACCGATTCCATTACTCCATGGCGTCTCTCGTCTATGCACGCTGGTCTCCACCATACCGCCTCGGAACCAGGACCTGACCCAGGTAAACTAGCCATACGCACTGCCCTGTGTTGCAGACATCCAACCACCCGCCCTACCTCCTCCCCTCACTCACTTCCTTACTGTTTTGCAGGCCTGACCCTCCAAGCCTCTCCTGGCCTGGACCCCTGGCTGGGCACCTATCTCCCAGGGCCCCTGAATAGCCCTCCGGCCGGCACCCTCCAATCCATCCCCCCCTCTGTTGGCACCAAGGACCTTCCTGACACCGGGTGTCATCTAGCCGGTTTGCTATTTTCTGCCACAAAGGACCACGGCATATGCTCACCTGGGTCGACCCTCCTTGTATACCTAACAGGATCTGCCTGCACAGCTCCGACGGCCTTATCCAGGTATTTTATCCCACGCTATCTTTACACACTATGTAATACATGGTCTGTTAAATACCTGGGGTCTCTGCTGATTTTGAATATATAATATTTAACAATTGGTTCATAATCCACTTTTTGATTCATACCTTGCTGATTCCAATCAGACACCACTGAGGAAGAGTATATCTCGAAACGTGTCGGGTACTCCCCGTATGTGTATTCCATATGTACTGGAGTTCTATGATTGTGGATCTCTGTATACTGTATTGCTATATTTTTGTGTTTGTGTTTTGCATTCTGTATCCTGTGTATATTCACCCTATGTACTATAGACCTATCCAGATCTATACCCCAATAAATATCTAAATTCATTGCAACAAACTTTTACTACTTATATTCCTTATTACTCATGAGTAGGTGTCCCCTTTAAAGTCCCGCAAGAGGATCAAATTTCCATTTATCTAGATATATTTAGGATGTGGGTCCACCCTACTCCTTAGACCAACCTAGCACCACCCCCTGTTTATCCACATATTTCCGGGTAGCAAATACCGACGTTTCCTCGCCAGGTGCTCAGTTGGTCTATCCAACTATACTTACCCACTAATATACTCGTAATTAATTACGGCCCCTCACCATCACCATGACAAACTATACCCATCAAAATTGGGACAGCGTAATGTCAGGAGACTACAGGAGTTTCACACAGAAAGAGAAAATCGACACTAAACTATTCTCCACTTTCCCTGGATTGAGAAAACTACTGGAGAAAAAAATCCCTTCATTATTGGCATATCCATTCCTTTGAAGAATACCTTACAAATCACATCAACCCCTTTGGCCTTAGGATCCAGATTTTCCCCACGATGGAGAATATTGGATCCAAGTTCAAAGAGGAATGGGAGGACAACCTACACATGTTCTAACAAAATGATGTCCCTCCTCATTGATGAATACAAGACCAACATTATACAAATAGAGAACTGGAACCTCTATACACCAAACTTTCCACTCTTAAGGCCCATGCCCAATACAACCAACAAGACAAAGAACTCAATGAGCACCTCGAACGTTTTAATCGGGACATTCTAATAAAAAAAGAAAACAAGTTCCTTAGGGACTCTAAGGCCTTCCAGGAACTGAAAGCTTACCACTGGAAGAACCCTAATCCGAGAAATAGACCTCACCCCAGATCTAAACACAATACTCAGGATTAGGGATGAGCCGAACACCCCCCTGTTCGGTTCGCACCAGAACTTGCGAACAGGCAAAAAATTAGTTCGAACACGCGAACACCGTTAAAGTCTACGGGACATGAATATGAATAATCAAAAGTGCTAATTTTAAAGTCTTATATGCAAGTTATTGTCATAAAAAGTGTTTGGGGACCTTGGTCCTGCCCCAAGGGACATGGGTCAATGCAAAAAAAAGTTTTAAAAACGGACGTTTTTTTCGGGAGCAGTGATTTTAATAATGCTTAAAGTGAAACAATAAAAGTGCAATATTCCTTTAAATTTCGTACCTGGGGGGTGTCTATAGTATGCCTGTAAAGGGGCGCATGTTTCCTGTGTTTAGAACAGTTTGACAGCAAAACGACATTTCAAAGGAAAAAAGTCATGTAAAAGTACTTGCGGCTATTAATGAATTGCCAGTCCCACAATACACATAAAAGTTAATTGATAAAAACGGCATGGGAATTCCCCACAGGGGAACCCCGAACCACAATTTAAAAAAAAATGATGTGGGGGTCCCCCTAAATTCTATAACAGGCCCTTCAGGTCTGGTATGAATATTAAGGGGAACCCCGGCCAAAATGTAAAAAAAAAATGCCGTGGGGTCCCCCTCAAAATCCGTACCAGACCCTTCTGGTCTAGTATGGATTTTAAGGGGAACCCCTGCGCCAATTTTTTTTTAAAAAAAAGGCGTGGGGTCCCCCTAAAAACCCATACCAGACCCTTATCCGAGCACGCAACCTGGCAGGCCGCAGGAAAAGTGGGGGGGACGAGAGAGCGCCCCCTCTCCTGAACCGTACCAGGCCACATGCCCTCAACATTGGGAGGGTGCTTTGGGGTAGCCCCCCAAAACACCTTGTCCCCATGTTGAAACCGCCTAACTACAATAAGTCAAGGAATACCAAGAGAAACTCACAAGGCAACAGTTCCCAGGAAAATTCACATAAAATACGTAAAATACAGAACCTATGTTAGGTAGACAGCACACTCTTATACCCAACAGTACCCCTACCCCTTCTTCCAGTTTTCAATCTGAGACTAACATCCTGCTTCCTAGGATTGTATCATCAGGTACCGAGGCACCGCCACTTCAAGCCCACACTGACAATCGCAGTGGCGGGCCCCCTTCCAACTCTAAACCTTTATGACATATGGATCAGGTAAGGACTGAACACCCCTTAATCACTGATTCTATTACAGAAAACTTTAATGTCATTAATTTGTCATCCTACGCTCTATCAGACACACAGATACAAGTTTTAGCCAAGGGGTTAAGCTTCTCCCCCAACCAGGATTTGGACCAATTCGAGGTCATCAAAGACATTCATCTTTTCGCCAGAAAATTAATACTCAAACAAATGTACACCAAACAGACACTCATCAAACTCAACTTTGAGCAACACGAACTAAAAGCTCTAGACACCCTGGTCGAGGAGGGCGCATGCGCGAGAGCTCCGACATGGCTGCCTGAGCCAGGAGCTCCACTCCACCCCGGACCGACGAGCCGCACATCAGCCGCCTCAGCCCACTAACGGGCGACACAGTACCCCACCCAGGTAGGGGAACAGCCGGGGACCAGAGGGAGATGTCGGGGCCCTCTGCAAGACGCGATCTTGGCCCCCAATTTGCCTCGGCAGGCGCGGACGGGAGTCCCAAGATGGCCGCCAGCACGGACGGACCGCTGCATCAGGCAGGCATCCACTCCAGGATACCAGAGAACAGGCCAGTACTCTCTCCTCCGACCCTGACCTACGCACAAGCAGCACAGGGACCCCCCAGACTCCCCATTTACCCCCGCAAGGCCATACGAAGCCCCAGGCCACAGCAAAGGCCCCCTCTGAGATGCTGTCCCTCTCTCAACAAGAGATACTCTCACAGGCCCTCCCTGCACAGGCCCAACTACCACCTCCAGCTATGCAGCAATCTGGCTTCTCAGTATCTGACCTCACAGCAATGCAGGAATACATGTTTGCAAAATTCTCATCCCTTTTAGAGAAAGGACTGGCTAATACAGTAAAACAGATCACCAACACTATTAAAGTGGACCTGTCCAATTTAGGCGCCAGAATTGAAGCCATTGAGGATAAAGTGGAATGTACAACCGCTAGAACCAACCAGAACGCAGCACACCTCATGACCATTCAAGAACAATTAGATGTCGCCCTCTCCAGGATCGACAAACTCGAAAACCGGTCTAGGAGGTACAACTTTCGGATAAGAGGCCTCCCGGAATCCTTTTCGGACATACCCTCCATGGTTCAGGACATCATCGCAGCCCTTATTCCCAACATACCCCCCCAACGTCTTGAACTTGACAGAGCACACAGGTCTCTTGGCCCCCCCAGACAAAATGGCTCCCCAAGGGACATAATCGTCAAGCCGCACTTTTATGCGGTAAAGGAAGAGGTCATGCGTCAATCCCGTCAAAAGCCTATGCTGCAGCACCAGGGTCACCAGATCCAAATTTTCGCTGACCTCGCCCCTACAACTATTCAAAGGCGCAGGACACTAAAACCCCTACTCACGGCCCTCTCTCAACGGGACATCAAATACCGTTGGACCTTCCCCTTCGCTGTAAAGTTCTCCATCCAGGGCAAAACCCACTCATTCGCTAGCCTCCAGGAAGGGGAAAGGATATTACTCGGCCTCAGGCTGATTTCCCATGAGGCTCCAATGGACTTTTCGTCTGCTTCCTCGGGCTCCACTAAACGTCCTCCTCCAGGCAGCCCGGTATCCCCACTCTGGATGAAGGGCCCTTCCAAGAAGAGCAAGGAGGGGAAACCACCCTAAGGCTGACTTACTCATCTCTTCTCTCCAGTCTCTGTAGAGACATTTTTGGGCCTGTTCTCCCCCCAAGTTGATGGAGCAGGTGCTCCAATACCTTCCCACGTCTTACGGACATGGCATACCCCACATCTAAATTCTCATCGAGTCTCTTTGTATTACACACCGTTTTCTACATTTGAAAATTTTCCCGATGAAGAAGGTCTGAAACATTCACTCACCTCTCTTTTCATCAACCTACCGCCTGCAAGAACCAGCTAATTTAGCTGGCAACCTTCCCAGAAGAAGAGGACTTCTACAGAGAATACAATACGACATGAAGACCAAGGTCCCTCTAACATAAAGTTCAGAATACAGGACTAAAATTCCAGTATTGATTATGCTAGGCCAAATCTTAGTTCAGTTAGAAACCTCGGTTTATCTGTAATACCCATATCTCTTCCCCATTTTCAGTTGGAGGTCATGTTAGCTAGGCCATTGAGGCCTCTCTCATTTTCAGGGGACCCCCAGGAATTCTCCCTCACATAGTCAGTTAGGGGGCGGGGGGACTTCTGGGGATGAGAAGGGGGCGGGATTCTCAGGTTCTTGATTATTTGTTCCTACCTGGGTTGAATATTGTTTCAGGCATAGAGAGCCCTGCAAGTAGGGCTGTTATTACAGTTACTCTGTTAACTATTGTTGTGTGTTTATTTTATGGTTCAAATTTGACACACCTAGGGTCCGGGGTGGACCCCTTGTGCCTCCACCCGATTCCAAAGAACCGTTAGTGTCCTTTGGTGTCGGAACTTCAGACGCCCCATAGGGCGGTCGGAAGTAGTTCATTGGGGCTAAAGCGGATTCTGATTCGCATAACCCCAAGGGTATTTTTATGGTACCCATGTCTTTGTTTTTGTCTTTAGTGTTTAGTAAGTCTCTAATCTTTTTCTCCCCCATCTCATCCCTCTTCTCTCTTCTAGCCAAGCCGGGGGGGTACTCCTCCACGTCCCAGAGTCGATCCTGGGACTACTCCTCACAACCTGGCCTAAATTCAGTATCAGAAGACTCCCAAGGGTAAGTGACTGCGTGATTACTAGCTTCTATACCCTCTGCTCCTATGGCTGACCTGACCGTGAAGGATATTGACCTCAAGATCGGTTCACATAATGTCCAGGGCCTAAACTCTCCTAGGAAAAGGAGACTAGCCATGGATCATTATAAATCACTGAGAATTGATGTGATGCTCCTGCAGGAGACACATTTCCACACCCGGTACACCCCCAAGTTCCTACATGCACACTTTCCAACATTTTATTTAGCGAACGCCCCTAATAAGACGAAGGGGGTAGCTATTCTCTTCTTTAAAAACTGCAAATTTTCACACCTCTCTGACTTCAGGGATCCAGAGGGCAGATTCATTTTGGTGAAAGGTACCCTGGAAGGCGTTTTATATTCTTTCGTCTCATACTACGCCCCAAACAAGGGCCAAGGGGTGTTTTTCCAGGACCTGTTCTCAACTTTGGATCCGCTCCTGGAAGGCAAAGTTATCCTGGGAGGGGACTCAAATGTTGCATTTGATCAGGGTCTGGACAAAACCAAGCCCCCTAAAGACCAACTCACACGCCCCACAAAACTTAGCACGAGGATCGCCAAAATGGTCCACTCACAGGGTCTAGTAGATGTATGGAGGGAATTGAACGCCAACAAAAGGGACTATATGCACTTTTCCACTCCCCACCAGTCGTACGCGAGAATTGATCACATCCTCACCCAGACGGCCCTCATTCCCTTGTCAACTAAGGCAGCAATACTGGACACAGCATGGTCTGATCATTCCTTGGTTACCCTTACCCTGAGAAATGTTCTGTCTGGGCGAGGAGGTTTCTTCTGGCGACTAAACGAATCCCTTTTAGCTGACCCTAGCCTGGTTCAGGAAATTGCTAAATCTATCAAAGAATATTTCCTCTTAAATGATGTGGAGAATATCGCCCCCGAAACCCTGTGGGCAGCCCACAAGGCAACTATTCGAGGAGTTATAATTAGACTAGCGTCCAAATTTAACCACTTGCCGACCGCCTCACGCCTATATACATGAGCAGAATGGCACGGGCAGGCAAAATCACGTACCTGATACGTGATGCCTTCCCGCGGACGGGGGGTCCGATCGGACCCCCCCCGGTGCCAGCGGCGGTCGGCTTTGGTCTGGCAGCGATCAAAGACGAGGGGGAGGCCATCCGATCGTGGCCCCCCCCTCGCGATCGCTCCCAGCCAATGAGAAACATCCCCTGCCTCTGTATAGTACACAGAGGCAGAGGATGGGATGTCATCTCTCCTCGGCTCGGGAGTTTCCGTTCCGGGCCGAGGAGAGAAGACATGTGAGTGACTGCACCAACACTACACAACACAGTAGAACATGCCAGGCACACTAAACACCCCGATCCCACCCCCGATCGCCCCCCGATCCCCCCCCCAATCACCCCCCCCTGTCACAAACTGACACCAAGCAGGTTTTTTTTTTTTTCCTGATTACTGCATAGTTTCAGTTTGTGACAGTTAGAGGTGTTAGGACAGTGAGTATTACCCCCCTGTAGGTCTAGGGTACCCCCCTAACCCCCCCTAATAAAGTTTTAACCCCTTTATCACCCCCCGTCACCTGTGTCACTAAGCGATCATTTTTCTGATCGTTGTATTAGTGTCGCTGGTGACGCTAGTTAGGGACGTAAATATATAGGTTCGCCGTCAGCGTTTTATAGTGACAGGGACCCCCATATACTACCTAATAAATGTTTTAACCCCTTGATTGCCCCCTAGTTAACCCTTTCACCACTGATCACCGTATAAGTGTTACGGGTGACGCTGGTTAGTTTGTTTATTTTTTATAGTGTCAGGGCACCCGCCGTTTATTACCGAATAAAGGTTTAGCCCCCTGATCGCCCGGCGGTGATATGCGTCGCCCCAGGCAGCGTCAGATTAGCGCCAGTACCGCTAACACCCACGCACGCAGCATACGCCTCCCTTAGTGGTATAGTATCTGAACGGATCAATATCTGATCCGATCAGATCTATACTAGCGTCCCCAGCAGTTTAGGGTTCCCAAAAACGCGGTGTTAGCGGGATCAGCCCAGATACCTGCTAGCACCTGCGTTTTGCCCCTCCGCCCGGCCCAGCCCAGCCCACCCAAGTGCAGTATCGATCGATCACTGACACTTACAAAACACTAAACGCATAACTGCAGCGTTCGCAGAGTCAGGCCTGATCCCTGCGATCGCTAACAGTTTTTTTGGTAGCGTTTTGGTGAACTGGCAAGCACCAGCCCCAGGCAGCGTCAGGTTAGCGCCAGTACCGCTAACACCCACGCACGCACCGTACACCTCCCTTAGTGGTATAGTATCTGAACGGATCAATATCTGATCCGATCAGATCTATACTGGCGTCCCCAGCAGTTTAGGGTTCCCAAAAACGCAGTGTTAGCGGGATCAGCCCAGATACCTGCTAGCACCTGCGTTTTGCCCCTCCGCCCGGCCCAGCCCAGCCCACCCAAGTGCAGTATCGATCGATCACTGTCACTTACAAAAGACTAAACGCATAACTGCAGCGTTCGCAGAGTCAGGCCTGATCCCTGCGATCGCTAACAGTTTTTTTGGTAGCGTTTTGGTGAACTGGCAAGCGCCAGCGGCCTAGTACACCCCGGTCGTAGTCAAACCAGCACTGCAGTAACACTTGGTGACGTGGCGAGTCCCATAAGTGCAGTTCAAGCTGGTGAGGTGGCAAGCACAAGTAGTGTCCCGCTGCCACCAAAAAGACAAACACAGGCCCGTCGTGCCCATAATGCCCTTCCTGCTGCATTCGCCAATCCTAATTGGGAACCCACCGCTTCTGCAGCGCCCGTACTTCCCCCATTCACATCCCCAACCAAATGCAGTCAGCTGCATGAGAGGCATTTTTATGTCCTCCCGAGTACCCCTACCCAGCGAACCCCCCCAAAAAAGATGTTGTGTCTGCAGCAAGCGCGGATATAGGCGTGACACCCGCTATTATTGTCCCTTCTGTCCTGACAATCCTGGTCTTTGCATTGGTGAATGTTTTGAACGCTACCATTCACTAGTTGAGTATTAGCGTAGGGTACAGCATTGCACAGACTAGGCACACTTTCACAGGGTCTCCCAAGATGCCATCGCATTTTGAGAGACCCGAACCTGGAACCCGTTATAAAAGTTACAAGTTTGCAAAAAAAACACAAAAAAAAAAAATAGTTGTCGTTTTATTGTTCTCTCTCTCTCTATTCTCTCTATTGTTCTGCTCTTTTTTACTGTGTTCTATTCTGCAATGTTTTATTGTTGTTATGTTTTATCATGTTTGCTTTTCAGGTATGCAATTTTTTATACTTTACTGTTTACTGTGCTTTATTGTTAACCATTTTTTGTCTTCAGGTACGCCATTCACGAATTTGAGTGGTTATACCAGAATGATGCCTGCAGGTTTAGGTATCATCTTGGTATCATTCTTTTCAGCCAGCGGTCGGCTTTCATGTAAAAGCAATCCTAGCGGCTAATTAGCCTCTAGACTGCTTTTACAAGCAGTGGGAGGGAATGCCCCCCCCCCCCACCTTCTTCCGTGTTTTTCTCTGGCTCTCCTGTCTCAACAGGGAACCTGAGAAAGCAGCCGGTGATTCAGCCAGCTGACCATAGAGCTGATCAGAGACCAGAGTGGCTCCAAACATCTCTATGGCCTAAGAAACTGGAAGCTACGAGCATTTTATGACTTAGATTTCGCCGGATGTAAACAGCGCCATTGGGAAATTGGGGAAGCATTTTATCACACCGATCTTGGTGTGGTCAGATGCTTTGAGGGCAGAGGAGAGATCTAGGGTCTAATAGACCCCAATTTTTTCAAAAAAGAGTACCTGTCACTACCTATTGCTATCATAGGGGATATTTACATTCCCTGAGATAACAATAAAAATGATTTAAAAAAAAAAAAATGAAAGGAACAGTTTAAAAATAAGATAAAAAAGCAAAAAAATAATAAAGAAAAAAAATAAAAAAAAATAAGCACCCCTGTCCCCCCTGCTCTCGCGCTAAGTCGAACGCAAGCGTCGGTCTGGCGTCAAATGTAAACAGCAATTGCACCATGCATGTGAGGTATCACCGCGAAGGTCAGATCGAGGGCAGTATTTTTAGCAGTAGACCTCCTCTGTAAATCTAAAGTGGTAACCTGTAAAGGCTTTTAAAGGCTTTTAAAAATGTATTAATTTTGTTGCCACTGCACGTTTGTGCGCAATTTTAATGCATGTCATGTTTGGTATCCATGTACTCGGCTTAAGATCATCTTTTTTATTCCATCAAACATTTGGGCAATATAGTGTGTTTTAGTGCATTAAAATTTAAAAAAGTGTGTTTTTTCCACAAAAAATGCGTTTGAAAAATCGCTGCGCAAATACCGTGTGAAAAAAAAAATGAAACACCCACCATTTTAATCTGTAGGGCATTTGCTTTAAAAAAATATATAATGTTTGGTGGTTCAAAGTAATTTTCTTGCAAAAAAAAAAACTTTTTCATGTAAACAATAAGTGTCAGAAAGGGCTTTGTCTTCAAGTGGTTAGAAGAGTGGGTGATGTGTGACATAAGCTTCTAAATGTTGTGCATAAAATGCCAGGATAGTTCAAAACCCCCCCAAATGACCCCATTTTGGAAAGTAGACACCCCAAGCTATTTGCTGAGAGTCATGTCGAGTCCATGGAATATTTTATATTGTGACACAAGTTGCGGGAAAGAGACCATTTTTTTTTTTTTTGCACAAAGTTGTCACTAAATGATATATTGCTCAAACATGCCATGGGGATATGTGAAATTACACCCCAAAATACATTCTGCTGCTTCTCCTGAGTACGGGGATACCACATGTGTGAGACTTTTTGAGAGCCTAGCCGCGCGCGGGACCCCGAAAACCGAGCACCGCCTTCAGGCTTTCTAAGGGCGTAAATTTTTGATTTCACTCTTTACTGCCTATCACAGTTTCGGAGGCCATGGAATGCCCAGGTGGCACAAACCCCCCCCAAATGACCCCATTTTGGAAAGTAGACACCCCAAGCTATTTTCTGAGAGGTATAGTGAATATTTTGCAGACCTCACTTTTTGTCACAACGTTTTGAAAATTGAAAAAAGAAAGAAAAAAAAAATTCTGGTCTTTCTTCATTTTCAAAAACAAATGAGGGCTGCAAAATACTCACCATGCCTCTCAGCAAATAGCTTGGGGTGTCTACTTTCCAAAATGGGGTCATTTGGGGGGGTTTTGTGCCATCTTGGCATTTTATGGCCTTCAAAACTGTGATAGGTAGTGAGGAGTGAAATCAAATTTTTTTTTTTTTTGTCATTATTCAATCACTTGGGACAAAAAAAATAAATATTCAATGGGTTCAACATGCCTCTCAGCAATTTCCTTGGGGTGTCTACTTTCCAAAATGGAGTCATTTGGGGGGGGTTTGTACTGCCCTGCCATTTTAGCACCTCAAGAAATGACATAGGCAGTCATAAATTAAAAGCTGTGTAAATTCCAGAAAATGTACCCTAGTTTGTAGACACTATAACTTTTGCGCAAACCAATAAATATACGCTTATTGACATTTTTTTTACCAAAGACATGTGGCCGAATACATTTTGGCCTAAATGTATGACTAAAATTTAGTTTATTGGATTTTTTTTATAACAAAAAGTAGAAAATATCATTTTTTTTCAAAATTTTCGGTCTTTTTCCGTTTATAGCGCAAAAAATAAAAATGGCAGAGGTGACCAAATACCATCAAAAGAAAGCTCTATTTGTGGGAAGAAAAGGACGCAAATTTCGTTTGGGTACAGCATTGCATGACCGCGCAATTAGCAGTTAAAGCGACGCAGTGCCGAATTGTAAAAAGTGCTCTGGTCAGGAAGGGGGTAAAATCCTCCGGGGCTGAAGTGGTTAAGAAGGAACGATTGATAGACATTCAAAGACTTGAAAAATCCTTCCTCCAACTAAAAGCAGAACATAAAAAACACCCATCCAGGACCCTGTTAGGTAAACTTGACGCCACCAGACTTGAGCTGAATCTCGCTTTAACGGCTAAAGCAGAGAAAAATCTTAGATGGTGTGGAGCCAAATTTTATTGCCATAAGGATAGATTCGGCTCAATGTTGGCTTCTAAACTCTCACCTAAATTTCGTTCTATTTCCTTCCCCAAATTGAGGATAGCAGGTCAACCTCCAACAGCAAATCCAATAAGTATTATGTCTGCTTTCCACGATTTTTATGCTTCTCTCTACAACCCACCCCAACCAGAGAAAGGCCCCTTAGTAAATGAATTCCTATCGCATCTACAACTTCCCTCACTCTCCAGAGACTGTAGAGACTTAATGGAAGCCCCATCACGGAGGCTGAAATCAGGGAGGTAATAAAAGGTCTTAAATCCGGCTCTGCCCCAGGGCCAGACGGCCTCTCAGTCCCCTACTATAAGGAATATAGCGCTATCCTAGCCCCGTATCTAGCAAAGTTCTTTAATTCTAAAAAGACAGGATCCCCCCTGGAATCCCAACTAAACACAGCATTCATCTCAGTGATCCCCAAACCCAACAAAAACCATGAGGAAGTTGAGAACTACAGGCCCATATCTTTAATTAATAATGACCTCAAAATTCTTACTAAAATTCTTGCCAACCGCCTATCCTCTTTCATCAATCTCTATGTACACAAGGATCAGGTCGGTTTTATACCCGGTAGGCAAGGACCCGACCAAATTAGGAGAGCAATAGATATAGTATCCATCCTACAATCTAACTGGGAAGGGGGGCCGAAACAAGAAGGTATGATCCTCTCGCTGGATCTCCACAAAGCTTTCGACTCGATCGAATGGCCTTATCTCTTCTCCATACTAGAGAAGTGGGGCTTTGGTCCCAACTTTTTAGGGACCCTAAAATCACTATACTCCTCTCCCAAAGCGGTGATTCGCTTACAAGGCCAATACTCTAAAACCCTAACCATTGCAAGAGGAACTAGGCAGGGATGCCCACTCTCCCCCCTAATTTTTGCTATTGCGATCGAAACGTTAGCAATAGCAATAAGAGCAGATCCCAACATCCAAGGGGTTGCCTGTGGTGACCAGGTCCACAAATGTGGGTTGTTTGCGGACGATATGCTCCTTTTTATCACATCCCCAACCACCTCCCTTCCAAACCTTTGCAAGCTCCTGAAAGAGTTCTCGAAGGTTTCTGGGCTGAAGGTCAATTATGCCAAATCTTCAGCCTTGAACACCTCCCTTAACCCAACTTTAATGGCATCCCTGCAGAGTGCCTTTGAATTCAAATGGAGTGACTCATACATTGATTACTTGGGGATAAGGCTCACAGCGAAAACAGAACTTCTTTATGCAACCAACTTCCCTCACACTTACCGCAAACTAGAGGCAGACTTATCCAAATGGGCTAGGGGGGGTTTATCCTGGTTAGGGAGGATTCATGCTGTCAAGATGAACTTGCTCCCCAGAATCCTCTACCTATTTAGAGCCATTCCAATTAACATCTATAAAGAGCACTTGAAATCGTTCCAAAGGAAAATAGTAAAATTCATTTGGGGAGGGAAGGGGTACAGACTTCAACAGAGCACATTATACTTAAATAGACCACAAGGGGGATTAGGCCTTCCGCAGCTATTATGGTACTACCAATCAGCCAGGCTAGCCCAGATTTCGACGGTATACGCGAAGGCGGAGAGACCGGATTGGATACAGATTGAGAGACAGGCAGTTCCTTCTTTTACTATAGATTTTCTTTTGTGGGTCCCCCCTAAAAAACGTCCCCCCATCTTATCCCCAGTCCTCTCGCAATCCTTTCAATTATGGGATTCTCTAAGAAACCTTCCAACCATAACTTCCTACAGACAACCACTGGCTCATATCTTCAATAACCCTGACTTTCCCCCAGGAACTGACATTAAAGCATTCCGATGGTGGCTGAACAAGGGGATGTACCGGATTGGACACTACTTCACATCAATGGGGCCTATAACCAGGGCCTTCTGTGTGAGTCAGCTGGAGATGCCTAGCTCTGAGAACTTTCGCTTTCAGCAGATCAGACACTTCCTCACACATAGGGGAAAAGACAATCCTTCAAACCACTCATTCACCCCTTACAAAATATGGTCGGTCTACGGAGCAGAGGGGTGGAATCTCCATCATTTACCAGTCACTCTCTAATCAAACAGCCAAGACTCCATACATGTTAGCTTGGGAGTCAGACTTATCCCTGGAGTGGGACCTGGAGAAGTGGAGGGTCACTTTTAATAGGGCATACAAGAGCATTCTGAACATCTCACTGGTGGAATCCAGCGTAAAGGTCATCACAAGATGGTACCTTCCACCGGAGAGACTGTCCAAAATGTTCCCCTCCACGGACCCCAGGTGCTTTAGGGGTTGTCTTCTTAGGGGCTCCTTGGCCCATATCTTTTGTCCACGTCTGAGGCCTTTCTGGCATAGGATTTTTCATATGATTAAGAAAGTCACCGGAGTTCAGATCCCAAGAACCCCCGCCTTAGCGCTTTTAAACGATCATTTACCCAAGACTCCCAAACTGGCCCGTAAATTGATTCACTTCATTTTGCTGGGGGCTAAACTATCTATAGCCAAGGCATGGAAACAACCCAAGGTCTCCTTCAAAGCGGCTATCCGCAAAATTTCATGGATCATGGCCCAAGAGAAGCTTGCTAGTACCCTGAACAATACCACAGAGAAATTTGAAGCTATCTGGGAACCATGGGCTAATTTCTTGGGCATCTCCTTGATCCCAGGGGTTCAACCTTGAAGCGTCAGGCTGTTTCTGGGTCTGGAGGGACTCCTCCCGTGGTTTGGCTTTCGACTACTTTCTCCTCTCTCTCTCTCTCCCCCCACTATCACCTCTCCTTCTTCTCTTCCTTTCCTATCTTTTGTTTTTTAGCAGGTTGATCTACCAAGATGATGTTTTACCTGCCTTAATTTAGACCATTGTAGGTACCCCTGGGAGCCTATCTCCCAAGGGAAGCATACGAAGTAGGTCATTATTTCCTGTTTTGTTGCCCAGAGACCTTTAGCAATAACTAAGGGGGTGCTAGGGGTAAGTTGGAGTGTTCCGCTCAGGCACAGTGTGTTCCCAGTTGGGGTGCAGACGGTCTCTCCTTCTTCCCCCTCTCCCAACCATTCCTTGTCTCTGGGTTCCTTGATTTAAGCGAACAAATTTTGACACTTATAGGTATTAATGCAAGGTCTCAGACCGTTTTTATAGTCGTATCTACTGTCATAAGGTTAACATGTAACCCCTAAGGGGTTCGAATTATTCTCCTTTGTACTCCTGCATTCAACGCTAATGTTATGTATGTTTTTCTTTTTTTCGTGAAAACACAATAAAATATTTTGAAATAAATAGACACCCTGGTCGAGCTCCTTGAGGAGAATGACACACCAGACCTTATTGATCGTATAGACCTAGAGCAGCTGCTCTGTCATTTTGATCAATCGGACCTTCCTCCCCCCCACCATGTGTTTTGAAAAACAAATCTGACAAATTTCCTAACCTCAACACAAATTCTAATGTAGCCGCTTTTGTCAAACTCACCACCAGGGACATATGCAAATCAAGTCTCCTGACCTCAGAAATGATAACTTGATGAGATTTGAGCGTGAGGCTCTCCGTCTACTCAAGGACCACCCCACAATAACCATAAAGCCCTCTGGCAAAGGAGGCAATACTGTGGTGATGGACAACAAGCTCTACATCAACATGTGCACCCGGATACTTGATAATCAAGACTGGTATTGCAAGATACCAGCATTTAGAATCAAAAGATTCCATAGGGAGTTCTACAACTTGATTGACCACGTCTACAGTGAAGGCTTCCTCAACAAGGTTGAATGGGATTTTTTATGCACCCAACACCCACGCACCCCCACATTCTACTCCCTACCTAACGTGCACAAAAACCTCACCTGTCCACCAGGGAGACCGATTATTTCGGGCAACGGCTCCCTCACCGAGAGACTCAGTCAATATGTAAATGGGTATTTACGTCCCCATGTTCTTAGACTTCCTAGTTACATTTGGGACACACCGCATCTCCTACAAAATATCGATGGCCTCTGCACCCCTCCCGAGTCATCACTCATGGCAGTGGATGTGGAGGCCCTGTACAGTTCGATACTGCATGACAAGGGCCTCTCCTGCGTGCGACACATCTTTTCCCTCAACAGTCAGTACAATAATAAGACCAACGAGTTTCTACTGGCAGCACTGGAATTTATCCTCACGCACAACTATTTTACATTCAACGGCTTCCACTACCTCCAGGTGCAGGGAGTTGCGATGGGGACCTCATGTGCCCCATCGTACGCCAACCTGTACCTGGGGGAGTGGGAACACATGATACACAAATCCGTGCACCTCGCTCCATACATGGAGAACGTCGTTTTGTGGTACCGCTACATCAACAATGTTCTCCTTGTGTGGAATGGACCCACATCCTTACTGTCTGCCTTCCTAAAATCACTCAATGACAATGATTTCAACTTGTCATTCACCATGACCTGGGACCAGGAGTCGATCACCTTCCTTGATGTTACCATTCATAAGAACAGTGACGGATCCCTTAGCACCAGCCTATTCAGAAAATCTTCTGCAGGCAACTCCATACTCCATGCCAGCAGCTTTCACCCTCAGCCACTCATTTCCTCCATTCTGTACAGCCAATACCTCCGCACTAGAAGGAACTGTACCGATGACGCAACCTTTACAAAAGAGGCTAAGACCTCTTGACCAAAAAAGTCAAGTCCAAACCCATTTCCATCATCATGAGGTTTTCCAACCAACATGCGGCCATCAAGAGAGTTGTATCCAAATACTGGCACATGCTTACCATGGATCCTTCCATTGGCCCCTTGCACCGGCATTCATCTACAGACGGCTGGATCCCTTCGGGACCAGCTTGTCTGTAGTGAATTCAAAGGCGGGGCAAACATGACCCCTGCAAAAACAAAGGCACCTTTAGGTGTGGAGGATGCAATTACTGCAGGTTCCTCAACACCTCTAAGAATGTCACCCTGCCCAATGGCGAACTCTTCAAGCCTAGACACTACGCCAATTGTAAAACATGTGGGGTAGTGTACCTGCTCACATGTGAATGCACATGTTTTTATATAGGGAAAACCATCCAGGAGTTTTGGCGCAGGGCCTATAGACACATCACAGCTATGCAAACCTCCAACCCCAACCTACCTCTGGGCCGTCATGTCACAAATGTACATGAGGGCATCTGTCCTAAATTCAGCTTCATAATCCTCGATCGTGTACACATGAGTATGCGTGGAGGAGATGTGAACAAAACACTTTTACAGTTGGAACAGAGGTGGATCTTCAGATTAAGAGCCACCCAACCCCCGGGACTGAACACCTGTATATCTTTCAGACCTTTTCTGGAGGGTTTCTCCTCAGGGGGATCTGAGTGGGATCCTGACGAGATCCCCCCCTAGGGCCCCCCTCCCCTGGCCCAACCTCATAGGCCCGGATCCCTCCATCAGGCTCATCCCTTCTCCACACTCTGGATGGCCACCCTGTCCCAGTTGCAGTGCCAGGCCATTCCCCACTCGGCACGGGGGACCGCCTGATGTGACATCGTTGCCGCGGGCGGCCTTCCCACAACCGGAGGACTCAGGTCGACATCCCGATCCATTTTCCTCCGACTGCTGTGTCGCGGGCTTTCGGAGTTTCACATACACTCCAGCCTCGGTCTCCATGGGGACCGATGCGCCCGCCCCAGGCCCAGGGGCGTCTTCCTTGCACCCATTGGCTGCACCCACGACCAATCACGAGCACTGCCATACTAGTCAAATGCAGCGCCGATTCCATTACTCCATGGCATCTCTCGTCTATGCACGCCGGTCTCAACCATACCGCCTCGGAACCAGGACCTGAACCAGGTAAACTAGCCATATGCATCGCCCTGTGTCGTCCCCGGGCAGACATCCAGCCACCCACCCTACCTCCTTCCCTGACTCACTTCCTTACTGTTTTGCAGGCCTGACCCACCAAGCCTCTCCTGGCCTGGAGCCCTGGCTGGGCACTTATCTCCCAGGGCCCCTGGATAGCCCTCCGGCTGGCACCCTCCAATCCACCCCCCCCTGTTGGCACCAAGGACCTTCCTGACCCCGGGTGTCATCTAGCCGGGGTGCCATTTTCTGCCACACAGGACCACAGCATATGCTCACCTGGGCCGACCCTCCTTGTATACCTAACAGGATCTGCCTGCACAGCTCCGACGGCCTTATCCAGGTATTTTATCCCACGCTAGCCTTACACACTATGTACATACATGGTCTGTTAAATACCTGGGGTCTCCACACACATACCCCTTTCTTGTGACACACCTACTGCCATGTCCTAACACCTTCTCCCTACCTCTTTGCTCCCTTGCAGATTGGAGCTCATTTTAGGACCATTCCACTCCATGGTGGCTCTCTGACGCCCTCTGTTGGGGAATATCTCCCTGGTTACTCCGCTGGGACTGGGCACACAAGGCCTGCTAGACGTGGACCAGGAATGAGCTGTATACCGAAGTCCAGTGGTGTTATATCCCCTCCACACTCCCCTCCCTTTCAAAGAGTCCAATGGATACAGTACTATAATACATGTCCCCCAAGCAATACTATATGGTCAGTACCTTATTTTCCTTCTGTTTTTAACACATTGTGCATATCATATATCTATACCACAACAGCTATACCTCCTTTAATGTTTATGCTGATTTTGAATATATAATATTTCACAATTGGTTCATAATTGTCTTTTTGATTTATAGACATACCTTTTTGCTTGCTGATTCCAACCAGACACCCCTGAGGAAGAGTATATCTCGAAACGCATCAGTTGCTCCCCTTATGTGTGTTCCATATGTACTGGAGTTCTATGATTGTGGATCTCTGCATACTGTATTGCTATATTTTTGTGTTTGTGTTTTGCATTCTGTATCCTGTGTATATTCACCCTATGTACTATAGACCTATCCAGATGTATACCCCAATAAATATCTAAATTCATTGCAACAAACTTTTATTACTTATACTCCTTATTACTCATGAGTAGGTGTCCCCTTTAAAATCCCGCAAGAGGATCAAATTTCCACTTAGCAAGGCCTGTGAAGAGCGAGCTGAAAATCAGTAACGAGCGGACAAGAACGCACTGAAAGGCGCATGCGCGAGGGACTCCAAGATGGCCGCGTAAGCCGGGAGCTCCTCACTACCCCAGCCAGCCAGCCGCCCTAGCGCCGTATCGGAAGCCGCTGCAAGCCCGTGCACGGCAGAATCGGCTGGGGGAACACAGCGGTTCCCCACCCATGCCATCCACGGCAGCAAAAAAGGACCTGGGACCCCGCTTTGAGGCAGAGAAAATACAGGCCGAATCCAAGATGGCGGCCGCGCCTCAGACACAGGCAGCATCAGGGGGAATGCAAGAAGCCAGGCAGGTGATCGCTCCTGCTACTCTCCCATACCCTACCTCTGCAATCTCCTTATCCCATCCCACCACATCCCCCTCAGGCCACAACTCAGTTTACCTGAATGAGAGCCCCCTGGCAGCCCCCTTGCTATCTCCTATGGGACATTCTCCTTTCCCCCAGCACAATAATGACAATATGGGAAGCACAGACATGCCCCAGAATGCAGGGGACCTCTTCCTCAAACTATCTGACTTACTGGAAAGGGGCTTAGCTAATACAGCCCACAAAATAACAAATGACATTCGATCTGACTTCCAGAATCTGGGCACCAGAATTGAAGCGATTGAACAAAAACTGGATTACACAGTCTCAAGAACCAATCAAAACTCTGACCACATTCAGATTGTGCAGGAACAGTTGGATGCGGCCTTAAGTAGGATCGACGATTTGGAAAACAGATTGAGAAGGGAGAACCTTTAGGGTCAGAGGCATCCCAGAATCTTGCACGGATGTCCCTTCAGCAGTGCAAGAATTGATCAAATCCCTTATCCCTGATATCTCTACACATAACCTGGAGTTAGACAGAGCCCACAGATCACTGGGTCCCCCCAGGAAGGACGGGTCTCCCAGGGACATAGTGGTGAAGCCGCACCACTACGGAGTGAAAGAGAACATCATGAAGCTCTCCCGCCAGCAACCACACATATCATTCCAAGGCCATGATGTTCAAATATTTGCGGACATATCGCCTATGACGATTCAAAAACGCAGAGCCCTCAAACCTCTGCTACTAATCCTGACACAAAAGGAAATAAGATACTGGTGGGCTTTCCCCTTTGCTTTAAAATTCACCTACAAAGGCAAGACACACTCCTTCACCAATCTACCTGAAGGAGAGCGGATTCTTCTCTCACTGAAGCTTATTTCTCAGGACTTAGAGATGGACACATCAAATGCGCAATCCGGATCTTATAAGAGACAGACTCCAACCAGCCCAGTCTCCCCTTTATGGAAAACCACAAAAAGTAGACGAGTAAGGGAACCGATGCCCTCCTGAATCATATGAACACGTCCGGGCAGTACCCGGATACAATCCTCAGGAAACATTCCAAGTCGTCAATTACCCTAAAAGACCATCTTGAACCACTTAGGATTAGGATGTACGAACCCTGAACCCATCAGGGATACCGGACTTCCACCTCCATATGGACTTCACCAGAACACAACACCTCGGACCGGATAGGTCACCCCGCACCAGAAAAATGAGTCGCTTTATCATGCGATCTCTCCCAATGGATCATCCGTACCTATTCAAGCGACTCGCAAACACTCAGCTCCCATCCCTTCCCACAGAGGGCGTCTGGATCTCCTACAATCGACTTTTCAACGAACACCGAAGAGCAAGTTCTTGGGACTTCCCACCTACGGGTCCTCCTTACCGCCGGCTGGTGGTGTGGTGGACCAGGAGACGGACACAATGACACACCGGTCTAATGGGAAAGGATAGCTCCTAATAGGGCTTTTTACAGCTCCTACAATTCTCCCCCCTCTTAGACTTATCCTTATCCCCCGTTCCCCCTCCTATCCTTTTCCCTCCACCCTCCCTCCCCCCTTTCCCTTCACACATCCCCCCTGGGCGTATTAGGCCTACAGCAGGACTTTCTTTTTGTTTTGTTTTTTATTAAGCCAGCTGGCTTCGATACACACAGTTGGCAATGTTATAGTGTTGAAATGGTTTTCCTCACAGGGTTTTGTTAATTTTTTACTATAGGATTACCAATTGGGCAGGCACTGACTGGGGTAGCAGTCATGCGCCTCCATCCATCTCACGATAATGGGATCCCCAAGGTCGGGAGATGGACTGATAGCCCCTTTGGAGGGCTACTTTTGTATATTGTTGGGCGACATGGAGGGGATCTTTGCATCCCCTCGATGCCGCACGTTCCTCTTGGGACTATTCTCTCGAGAACACGTGCATTTACTTTCTCTCATTTTCTCTTTCCTTTCTGTCCTTTTCTCTAACCCTATTTTTTTTTGTGCCAGTCCACAGGATTCTTGGTCGGTCCACTTTCCTCCAGGCTCCAGATCCTATCTCACATTCCGAATAACCAGTCTCCACCACACTCCAGAGGAGGTAAGAGATGCCGCACCACATACGTTCTCCCCAAATAGCCAATATGCCTAGTGACAATTTGGTTCTTCCGTCCTTTAAATTAGCCTCTCATAATGCCTAAATTCAGCGGTAAAGAGGCGTAAATTACTCCAATCTAACCACGCACAAAAATTGGCGGTAGTCATGATCCAGGAAACACATTTTCCTTCCAATTATAACCCAACATTTCTACATTTCAACATTTCTACATGCTCAATACCCCACATTCTTCCTAGCGAATGCAGAAGATAAGACCAGAGGTGTAGCGGTAATATTCGCAAAACAGTGTAAATTTAAGCCCGATTTAGTGCACAGAGACCCAGATGGCAGATTCTTGTTGGTTAAGGGTAAAATAGATGAAAGCCTTTATTCTTTCATTTCTTATTACTCCCCCAATAAGGGTCAAACAAAATTCTTCCAAGCAATGCTACAAACTCTAAGCCCACTATTAGAAGGAACGGTAATTTTCGGAGGTGACTCCAACGTGGCCTTCGACCCAGGTTTAGACAAATCCAAACCATTAAAAGCTCAACCAATCCGCCCCACAAAAACAAGCTCCAAGATCGCGAAATTAATATATCAACAAGGCCTAGCCGATATTTGGAGAGAACTCAATCCCACAAAGAGGGATTATACACATTTTTCAAACCCTCACAAAACATATTCCAGGATTGACCATATACTCCTGTCAGTAATACATATACCCTATGTGCTTAAGGCCTATATCAAGGACACAGCCCTTTCAGATCACGCCATGGTGATCGTCACACTAAGGGGCGGTTCTCACAAACCACCCAATACCCAGTGGAGACTCAACGACACTATTCTTAATGACCATATTTCAGTCATAGAGATTGAGAAAGACATAAAAGATTATTTTTTGCGGAACAATGTGGAGGGGATTTCAGCAGAGACTCTTTGGGCCGCTCATAAAGCGACCATAAGGGGAAAGCTCATTCAAATATCTTCCAGAAAAAAGAAAGAGCAGAAGGCGGAGATAGAGAAACTAGAGAGGGAATTCAAGGCCCTTTGCAAGCAACATAAACGGGACCCTCCTTCGGTCAAAATAGCCCAACTAGATGCAGCCAGAATAGCATTAAACCTGGCCCACACAGTGAGGGCAGAGACACACTTGAAATGGAATAGCGCAAAATTCTATGTTCAGAGAGATAAGATGAGTACCCTTCTAGCAAGAAAGCTATCTCCCAAAGTCACTAACTTCACCATCCCAAATATTAGACTTCAGGATGGCACCTCAACCCTTAACCCCCCAAAAATCCTGCAAGCTTTTCAATCCTTCTACTCTAAATTGTATCAGCAAAATGACACAATGTCCGACTCTTCCTTGAAATCATTCCTAGATAGCATTAACATCCCAACTCTAAGTAAAGATCATAAGGATATCATGGAAGCCCCCTTCACCATGGAAGAAACATTAGAGGTAATTAAAAACTTAAAAGGGAGCTCGGCTCCTGGCCCCGATGGTTTCTCCACTCAATACTATAAAACATTCAAGAAAACTTTGGCACCCTATATTACAAAATTCTTCAATTCCAAAAGGGAAGGGACACCCCTTGAGTCACAACTAAATTTGGCATATATCTCGGTCATCCCCAAGCCCGACAAGGATCCATTTCTAGTCGAGAATTACAGACCGATCTCGTTGATTAACAACGACCTGAAAATACTTACTAAAATCCTGGCTAACAGAATCAACTCCTTCATCAATCAATATATAAATAAAGATCAAGTGGGTTTTATGCCGGGAAGACAAGGCCCGGATCAGGTCAGAAGGGCGGTTGACATAGTATCTTTATTACAATCGGGATGGGATGGAGGCCCAAAGCAGGAAGGATTATTGCTGTCGTTGGACCTCCAAAAGGCCTTCGATTCTTTATCATGGACCTTCCTATTTTCAGTCCTGGGGCGATGGGGATTTGGGGAAAACTTTATAATACCCTGAAAGCACTATACTCCACTCTGAGCGCCAAGGTCAAATTACACGGCTTCTATTCAGATCCCATTCAAATAACCAGGGGAACCAGACAGGGGTGTCCCCTATCTCCTGTGATCTTTGCTTTAGCCATAGAGATCCTGGCAATTGCGATCAGGTCTAACCAAAATATTAAGGGGGTTAAATGCGGAGCGCATTCCCACAAATGCGCCCTGTTTGCGGATGATATCCTTGTATTTGTCACTTCCCCTACTACCTCACTACCCAATATATGTAATCTCTTGAGGACATTTGGATCCTTGTCGGGTTTAAAGGTCAACATGGACAAGTCACAGGCATTAAATATTTCTCTACCAGACGCAGATGTGAATAGGCTCAAGCCCGCATTCAAATTTAAATGGGGCGAATCTTCGATCCGATATCTAGGGATAAACCTTACCCCCAAGTTTGAGCGACTTTTCCAGGCTAATTTCCCTCCCATGTTCCGCACACTAGAATCTGACATCCAAACATGGTCCAAATTCAATATATCATGGCTTGGTAGAATTAATTCTATCAAAATGACGCTACTGCCCAAGCTCCTTTACTTGTTTAGATCACTCCCGATAGACATTAGAAAACACCATCTTAAACCCCTACAAGGAAAAATAATAAAATTTGTTTGGGGTAAAAAAGGATATAGGATAGCCCGCAATGTGCTTTTTAGCCCCAAAACCAAAGGGGGACTGGGTTTACCAGATCTGTTCAGCTACTATCAAGCTGCAAGATTGGCCCAACTATCTATGGTATACTTCAAAGTGGAGAAACCCGATTGGATAGAAATAGAGAGACAAGCTGTTCCGACATACACCCTGGACTACCTGCTCTGGTGCCCCATGAAATTGAGGCCCACCATTTTAGCCCCAACACTGTCTCAATCCTTTAAATTATGGGACTCAGTGAAATGCTTACCAGCTTTGACCTCACCTTCACGCCCTTTGGATCACATTTTTCATAACCCCCGTTTTGTACCGGGTTTGGACATCAAGTCCTTTAAATGGTGGTTAGACAAGGGGATGTACCGTATAGGCCACTTCCTCTCACCCTCTGGTCCAATTACGCTAAAGCATTGCATAACTAAACTTAAACTCCCAGGTACAGAGAGCTTTAGATTTGCCCAGATATCCCATTTTCTTGCCTCCCTAACGAAGGGACAGGCACTCCCATTGGAATTTACATCTTATGAGCGTTGGTGCGGCCAAGCACTAGACACAAAGGGGGGTATATCTCTCATTTACGCGACCCTTGTGGAACCCACCACAAAATTTTCATACATGGACTCGTGGGAGAAGGATCTGCAGGAGACCTGGAGCCTGGAGGAATGGCATCAGAGAGGATCCACAGCCTTTAAAGGTATTCTAAATACAGCATTGATAGAAGCTAATCTAAAAGTGCTTATGCGATGGTACCTAGTACCCACCAGACTTGCAACTATGTTCACTTCTGTTTCCCCGTTATGCTTTAGAGGGTGTCAAGCCCAGGGCTCTATGATCCATATCTGGTGGGAGTGTCCAAAAATAAGAGGTTTTTGGAACAAAATATTCGCATTGATCCGAAAAGTAACGGATCTTCCTATCACTAAATCAGCCCAAGTGGCCCTACTTAATGCACCATCCCCTAAAACAACAAAACACTCTCAAAAATTAATTTCCTTTATGCTATTAGGAGCTAAGACTACTTTAGCCAAAGCCTGGAAGCAACCCACAGTGTCTTTCCAGGCAGCCAAAAGGAAGATTTCGTGGATTATGTCGTTAGAAAAAATGGTCAGCTCTATGATGGACACCACTAAGTCATTTGAGGCGACTTGGAAGCCCTGGGCTGGTCACTTAGGCATTTCCCTTATCCCAGGTATTCAAATGACTCAGCCAAGTTGAGTCTAATATTAAAAAAAAATAAATGTTTAAATAAAAAAAAAAAAAAAAAACCACCTTGGACTGGATACAATAATAACTCCCATGATAGCGATCTCTTTCTTCTTCTTCTCTTCTTTTCTTCTTCTTCACCCTATCTCTCTGTTTTTTACAACGAAATGATTCCAAGTTAGCAGTGTAACAGTTATGTTCTACTTTCTGATTACATAATGGTAGAATCTCTCTTGTCACCATCAGATTGTCTTTAATGAGTTCAAGTTCCAGACTCAGAACGGCTTACTGCTAGTTGAAGGGATTCTGATGGAGGGGTCTATTGGCCTCCTTAGGGGTTTCTATCCCCACCTCTGGGGCGGTTGCAGGTCCCTGGGAGTGGGGACAGTGGGGGTTATGGGTTAGCCTCAATACTTTCCCTGTGATGGGTGGAATCCTAACACAGTGTGTTCCCGTTAGGGGTGTTGGGATTGTCAACCCACACAGGGTACATCAACAATAGTCTTACCTACTGTATCAACGGCAAATGTAATTGGATATGAACCTATGTTTTCTAGCTTTATACATGCATAATAACTATCCCGTATTTACAAGGGATTTTTTCAATATACCTTTGTATATTATGTTCTTCAATGTACTGCACTGCTCTTTAATAAAGCTTTTTTTGAAATGAAAAAAAAAAAAAAAAAAAGAACGCACTGAAAAACAGATACAAACTGGCTTCTCGCACTGAAAAGCAGATACAAACCCACAAGCACAAACTGAACAGCAGTAAAACAATCTGAAAAAGCATGAGTCTGAAAAGCGCGAATCGTCTCCCACCAAACTTCTACTAACACAAGATAAACACGAGATTAGCAGAAGGAAACCAAAGGATGGCATGCTGGCTATTGAACTTCCCTATTCTAGTCCCGTCGTACGTATTGTACGTCACCGTGTTCTCGACGATCGGACATTGGTGTGACCGTGTGTAAGCAAGACAATTCTTGGTATGTGCATGCTATGTGTCCCTAGAACACCTAACGGTGTTATTTGCATGTTGGGCCTCTGTCTGTGGGCATTGTCCTTGTGCTCCAGGGCCTTCAAAATTGTAATAGGTGGTTGAGAAATGAGATGTGTAATTTATGCTCCTAGAATGCCTGACGATTTTCCTTGCATATTGGGCCTCTGTATGTGGCCAGGCTGTGTAAAAGTCTCACACATGTGGTATTGCCATACTCAGGAGGAGTAGCAGAATGTATTTTAGGGTGTCATTTTTGCTATGTACATGCTATGCGTTGTAAATATCTTATAAATGGACAACTTTGTGTAAAAAAAATGTGTTCTGATTTTTTTCACACATTTTCCAAAAACTTCTGGAAAAAAAAGGAACAGTTCAAAAGACTCATTATGCCTCATAGATTATACGTTGGGTGTTAGCTTTCCAAAATGGGGTCATTTTGTGGGTGTTTCCATTATCCTGGTGCTCCAGGGCCTTCAAAAGTGTAATAGGTAGTTAACAAGTTAGATGTGTAATTTATGCTCCTAGAACACCTGATGGTGCTCCCTGCATGTTGGGCCTCTCTATGTGGCTAGGCTGTGAAAAAGTCCCACACATGTGGTATCACTATACTCAGGAGGAGTAGCAGAATGTATTTTGGGGTATCATTTTTTATTATGTACATGCTATGCATTGGAAATATCTTATAAATGGACAACTTTGTGAAAAAAAAAATGCGTTTTCATTTTTTTCCCACATTTTCAAAAAACTTCTGGAAAAAAATGAACTGTTCAAAAGACTCATTATGTCTCATAGATTATACGTTGGGGTGTTAGATGTCCAAAATGGGGTCATTTTGTGGGCATTTCCATTGTCATGGTGCTCCAGGGCCTTCAAAAGTGTAATAGGTAGTTAACAAGTTAGATGTGTAATTTATGCTCCTAGAACACCTGATGGTGCTCCCTGCATGTTGGGCCTCTCTATGTGGCTAGGCTGTAAAAAAGTCCCACACATGTGCTATTGCCATACTCAGGAGGAGTAGAAGAATGTATTTTGGGGTGTCATTTGTGGTATACACTTGCCATATGAGAAATAACCTATTACAATGACAATTTTGTGGAAAAAAATAAAACAATTTAAAAAATCCTAATTTTGCAAAGAATTGTGGGAAAAAATGACAACATCAAAAACCTCACCATGCATCTTGCTAAATACCTTGGAATGTCTACTTTCAAAAAAGGAGTCATTTGTACTTTCCTGGCTTGTTGGGGTCGCAAAAAATGAGATAGGCCACCAGTACATCAGGTGTGATCATTTTTTTATGATTTGCACCACAGCTTGTAGAACCTCTAACTTTCACACAGACCAAATAATATCCACTGATTTATGTTATTTTTACCAAAGATATGTAGCAGTATAAATTGTGGCCAAAATTTATAAAGAAAAATTAATAATTTGCAAAATTTATCACAGAAACAAAGAAAAATATGGGTTTTTTTTCAAAATTTTCGGTCTTTTTTCATTTATATTGCACAAAATAAAAAACTCAGAGGTGATCAAATACCACCAAAAGAAAGCTCTATTTGCATAAAAAAGACAAAAAATTCATTTGGGTACAGTATTACATGACGGAGTAATTGTCATTCAAGGTGTGAGAGCACTGAAAGCTGAAAATTGGTCTGGGCAGGAGGGGGGTTTAAGTGCCCAGTAAGCAAGTGGTTAAGCGAAGGCTCTGGTTCTCTTATTTACCTACAGGTTTAGTGCACTGCCCTGTTTGGGGACAGTCATGCCTAATTGCCTCCCCACCCACTTCAAAAGAGGGCTGAACATACTGTATATTCATTTCATTGTATTTCAATTACTTCCAACCAACTCCTATTTATTGGAACAATCTTGTTGTTTGCAAACTTACTTTGCAAAGATCTCCACACATTTACTGCTTTGAATTTGGTGACATGTATTCACTATGCCTTGTGTGTAGGCACTGCTGTGTCATTAAAATTCACAGAGCCTGCATTCTGAACTGCAAAGGTGCTGAGAGGAGGAATTTCAGGAGGTAGGGTCAATACAGGAAGCTTGGTGCCATTGGATATGTAGTCTTTAGAAATGGAAAGAAATCAGCAGAGGAGAAGCTATAAAGTATGCTGGGAATCCACAGAGGTGTAGAAAGAGATGGCAAGTGGACAGGTAGCACTAACAACATGAAATTAGATATTTAAGGTAAGCAGGGCTTTTTTTTTCAGGGGGAACTTGTAAACACAAAAGTCCGGTTTCTATGTTCACAAGTGACAGCTCTACACTCTGTGTGTAATGCAATCCTGGTATTTAATGACCTTTAAAGGGGTGTTCCGGCGTTTTTTTTTTTTTTTTAAGTCAGCTTTCTTTGCAATCACTTTAAGTACGGTATTTTGCCACTCTGAGAACACTTCAACAAAACATTAAACATTTATTCTTTCATATATTTTAGATCCTCATAAGGTTTAGCTTTTAACAAATTTTATATACAGATCTATTTTGAAGCTGATACATTTGTAAATCTGTTCTCATTGGTAAAGTCACATTTTTAAATCTTGAGTAGGGATGAGCTTCGAGCTCGAGTCAAACTCATGTTCGACTTGAACATCGGCTGTTCGCAAGTTTGCCGAACGGCGAACAATTTGGGGTGTTCGCGGCAAATTCGAATGCCGCAGAACACCCTTTAAAAGTCTATGGGAGAAATCAAAAGTGCTAATTTTTCAAAGCTTATATGCAAGTTATTGTCATAAAAAGTGTTTGGGGACCTGGGTCCTGCCCCAGGGGACATGGATCAATGCAAAAAAAAGTTTAAAAAACGGCGTTTTTTTCAGGAGCAGTGATTTTAATAATGCTTAAAGTCAAACAATAAAAGTGTAATATCCCTTTAAATTTCGTAGCTGGGGGGTGTCTATAGTATGCCTGTAAAGGGGCGCATGTTTCCCGTGTTTAGAACAGTCTGACAGCAAAATGACATTTCAAAGGAAAAAAGTCATTTAAAACTACTCGCGGCTATTGCATTGCCGGTCCGACAATACACATAAAAGTTCATTGATAAAAACGGCATGGGAATTCCCCACAGGGGAACCCAGTACCAAAATTTTTTTAAAAAATGACGTGGGTGTCCCCCTAAATTCCATACCAGGCCCTTCAGGTCTGGTATGAATATTAAGGGGAACCCCGGCCAAAATAAAAAAAAATGACGTGGGGGTCCCCCTAAATTCCATACCAGACCCTTATCCGAGCACGCAACCTGACAGGCCGCAGGAAAAGAGGGGAGGATGAGAGAGCGCCCCCCCCTCCTGAACTGTACAAGGTCACATGCCCTCAACATTGAGAGGGTGCTTTGAGGTAGCCCCCCAAAACACCTTGTCCCCATGTTGATGAGGACAAGGGCCTCATCCCCACAACCCTGGCCGGTGGTTGTGGGGGGTCTGCGGGCGGGGTGCTTATCGGAATCTGGAAGCCCCATTTAACAAGGAGACCCCCAGATCCCGGCCCCCCTGTGTGAAATGGTAAGGGGGTACAAAAGTAACCCTACCATTTCACTAAAAAAACTGTCAAAAATTTTAAAAATGACAAGAGACAGTTTTTGACAATTCCTTTTTTTAAAT
Source organism: Lithobates septentrionalis (assembly GCA_037952835.1). Classification (NCBI taxonomy): domain Eukaryota; kingdom Metazoa; phylum Chordata; class Amphibia; order Anura; family Ranidae; genus Lithobates; species Lithobates septentrionalis. Next base: position 8,058,175 of record JBBDGP010000333.1, on the reverse strand, counting down.
GCTTCTTCTTTCTTCTTTCTTCTATCTTCTATCTTCCTTCATCTTCTTCTTCTTCTGGTTCTTCTGGCTCTTCTGGTTCTTGCTCTGGTGTTCTCGTCCAGCATCTCCTCCGTGGCGTCTTCTATCTTCTTCTCCTCAGGCCGCTCTGCACCCATGGCATGGGGGGAGGCTCCCGCTCTTCTCTTCATCTTCTTCATCTTCTTCTCTTCTTCATCTTCTTCTCTTCTTCATCTTCTTCTCTGGGCCGCTCCGCATCCATGCTGGCATGGTGGGAGGCTCCTGCGGTGTGACGCGTCTCCTCTTCTGACGGTTCTTAAATAACGGGGGGCAGGGCCACCTGGTGACCCCGCCCCCCTCTGACGCATGGGACATGACGGGACTTCCTGTGGCATTCCCCGTGACGTCACAGGGAAGTCCCGTCAAGTCACAGTGTGTCAGAGGGGGGCGGGGTCACCGGGTGGCCCCGCCCCCCATTATTTAAGAACCGTCAGAAGAGGAGACGCGTCACACAGCGGGAGCCTCCCTCCATGCCAGCATGGGTGCGGAGCGGCCCGGAGAAGAAGATGAAGAAGAGAAGAAGATGAAGAAGAGAAGAAGATGAAGAGAAGAGCGGGAGCCTCCCCCCATGCCATGGGTGCGGAGCGGCCCGAGGAGAAGAAGATAGAAGACACCGCGGAGGAGATGCTGGACGAGAACACCGGAGGAAGAACCAGAAGAGCCAGAAGAAGAAGAAGAAGATGAAGGAAGATAGAAGAAAGAAGAAAGAAGAAGCATTTAAATAAAGGAATTGTCAAAAACTGTCTCTTGTCATTTTTAACATTTTTGACAGTTTTTTAGTGAAATGGTAGGGGTACCCTTACCATTTCACACAGGGGTCGGCCGGGATCTGGGGGTCCCCTTGTTAAAGGGGGCTTCCAGATTCTGATAAGCCCCCCACCCGCAGACCCCCACAACCACCGGCCAGGGTTGTGGGGATGAGGCCCTTGTCCTCATCAACATGGGGACAAGGTGTTTTGGGGGGCTACCCCAAAGCACCCTCCCAATGTTGAGGGCATGTGGCCTGGTACGGTTCAGGAGGGGGGGCGCTCTCTCGTTCCCTCCTCTTTTCCTGCGGCCTGCCAAGTTGCGTGCTCGGATAAGGGTCTGGTATGGATTTTTGGGGGAACCCCACGCCGTTTTTTTTTAAATTTTGGCGCTGGGTTCCACTTAAAATCCATACCAGACCTGAAGGGTCTGGTATGGAATTTAGGGGGACCCCCACATCATTTTTTTTTAAATTTTGGCCGGGGTTCCCCTTAACCAGTTGCCGACCACCTAACTCAGATATACTGCGGCAGAATGGCACGGGCAGGCAAAATCACATACCTGGAACGTGATTGCCTTCCCGCGGGCGGGGGGTCCGATTGGACCCCACCCCGGTGCCCGAGGCGGTCGGCTTTGGTCTGGGAGCGTTCAGTGATGATGGGGAGGCCATTCATTCATGGCCCCCCCTCGCGATTGCTCCCAGCCAATCAGAATCTTCCCCTGCCACTGTGTAGTACACAGAGGCAGGGGATGTGATGTCATCTCTCCTCGGCTCGGCAGTTTCCGTTCCGGTGCCGAGGAGAGAAGACTGAAATGTGAGTGCACAACACACACACATCCCAGTAGAACATGCCAGGCACACATATCACCCCCTTTACCCCCTGATCCCACCCCGATCACCCCTCTCCCCCCGTCACACTGACACCAAGCAGTTTTTTTTTCTGATTACTGCATGGTGTCAGTTTGTGACAGTTAGTGTGGTGGGGCAGTTATTGTTAGCCCCCTTTAGGTCTAGGATACCCCCCTAACCCCCCTAATAAAGTTTTAACCCCTTGATCACCCCCCGTCGCCAGTGTCGCTAAGCGATCATTTTTCTGATCGCTGTATTAGTGTCGCTGGTGACGGCAATTAGGGAGGTAGATATTTAGGTTCGCTGTCAGCGTTTTATAGCGACATGGACCCCCATATACTATCTAATAAATGTTTTAACCCCTTGATTGCCCCCTAGTTAACCCTTTCACCACTGATCACCGTATAACTGTTACGGGTGATGCTGGTTAGTTTGTTTATTTTTTATAGTGTCAGGGCACCCGCCGTTTATTACCGAATAAAGGTTTAGCCCCCTGTTCGCCCGGCGGTGATATGCGTCGCCCCAGGCAGCGTCAGATTAGCGCCAGTAGCGCTAACACCTACGCACGCAGCATACGCCTCCCTTAGTGGTATAGTATCTGAACGGATCAATATCTGATCCGATCAGATCTATACTAGCGTCCCCAGCAGTTTAGGGTTCCCAAAAACGCAGTGGTAGCGGGATCAGCCCAGATACCTGCTAGCACCTGCGTTTTGCCCCTCCGCCCGGCCCAGCCCAGCCCACCCAAGTGCAGTATCGATCGATCACTGACACTTACAAAGCACTAAACGCATAACTGCAGCGTTCGCAGAGTCAGGCCTGATCCCTGCGATCGCTAACAGTTTTTTTTGGTAGCATTTTGGTGAACTGGCAAGCACCAGCCCCAGGCAGCGTCAGGTTAGCGCCAGTACCGCTAACACCCACGCACGCACCGTACACCTCCCTTGGTGGTATAGTATCTGAACGGATCAATATCTGATCTGATCAGATCTATACTAGCGTCCCCAACAGTTTAGGGTTCCCAAAAACGCAGTGTTAGCGGGATCAGCCCAGATACCTGCTAGCACCTGCGTTTTGCCCCTCCGCCCGGCCCAGCCCAGCCCAGCCCACCCAAGTGCAGTATTGATCGATCACTGACACTTACAAAACAGTAAACGCATAACTGTAGCGTTCGCAGAGTCAGGCCTGATCCCTGCGATCGCTAACAGTTTTTTTGGTAGCGTTTTGGTGAACTGGCAAGCGCCAGCGGCCTAGTACACCCCGGTCATAGTCAAACAAGCACTGCAGTAACACTTGGTGACGTGGCGAGTCCCATAAGTGCAGTTCAAGCTGGTGAGGTGGCAAGCACAAGTAGTGTCCCGCTGCCACCAAGAAGAAGACAAACAGGCCTGTCGTGCCCATAGTGCCCTTCCTGCTGCATTCGCCAATCCTAATTGGGAACCAACCACTTCTGCAGCGCCCTTACTTCCCCCATTCACATCCCCAACCAAATGCAGTCGGCTGCATGAGAGGCATTTCCTACCGAGTACCCCTACCCAAGGAACCCCCCCAAAAAAGATGTTGTGTCTGCAGCAAGCGCGGATATAGGCGTGACACCCGCTATTATTTTCCCTCCTGTCCTGACAATCCTGGTCTTTGCATTGGTGAATGTTTTGAACACTACCATACGCTAGTTGAGTATTAGCGTAGGGTACAGCATTGCACAGACTAGGCACACTTTCACAGGGTCTCCCAAGATGCCATCGCATTTTGAGAGACCCGAACCTGGAACCGGTTACAGTTATAGAAGTTACAGTTACAAAAAAAAGTGTAAAAAAAAAAAAAAAAAAAAACAACACAAAAAAAATAACATAAAAAAAAAAATAGTTGTCGTTTCATTGTTCTCTCTCTCTCTATTCTCTCTCTATTATTCTGCTCTTTTTTACTGTATTCTATTCTGCAATGTTTTATGGTTTTTATGTTTTATCATGTTTGCTTTTCAGTTAAGCAATTTTTTATATTTTACCGTTGACTGTGCTTTATTGTTAAAGCGGGGGTTCACCCACACCACCAAAAAAAAAATATTAAAAGCCAGCAGCTACAAATACTGCAGCTGCTGACTTTTAATACATTGCCACTTACCTGTCCCGGGGTCCAGCGATGTCGGCAGGGGACGCCGAGAACCCGCTCGGTTCTCGGCAGCTGCCGCCGCCATCCTAGGTTAGGGAATCAGGAAGTGAAGCGTTGCGGCTTCACTTCCCGGTTCCCTACTGCGCATGCGCGAGTCGCGCTGCGCGTCCCTAGTGTATGGCAATAGGCACTATGTACAGGTGAGGAGGATGTTGGAATCTGGGAAGGAAAAATGTAAAGGTTTGTGGAAGGATGTTTAGGGACTGCGTAGTGGTTAAGCGGGCCATACATGAATTGAAATTAAGCCATTTAAGCAGAGACCATATATATATATATATATATATATATATATATATATATAGATATATATATATATATATATCTATATATATATATATATATATATATATATATATATATATATATATATATATATCTATATCTATATATATCTATATCTATATCTATATATATATATATATATATATATATATATCTACATGTATATATCTATATATATATATCTATATCTACATGTATAGATATATAGATATAAATATATATTTTATTTGATTGTTTAGGAGTTACTATTAACTGTCATTCAGCACAGACACACAATGGGAATATTTCCAGTGAATCCATTAGCATTGTTTACATCTGGGTTGGATTTAAAATGTATATGTTTGCTGATTTTCAAGCATGCTTTCACCCAATTAAGAGGTGGAGTACCAACTAGATACATTAATTTATTTTACAGATTTTTTATCTATCTGTTGATGAAATGGAAAAAGATGAGCTGCCACTGCATTAATATGCTACTCTCTATTAATAAACAATTGTGAGGAACTGATGCAGAGACTGTCCTGCAAAAGTAGAGCATGTCTGAGATGAAAAAGGTATAGAGACTCCCAATGTCATGTGCATACTATAGCCTGGGTTTCCATCAACATTCTCAAAGTGGTTTCACTTGGTGTTCCTTTCTTGTCAAAATTATATATTTTTTATTACTATTTTTAAAGCTCTACTAAAGCTGGCTATTTCTACCAAGCAATTTGGTTCTTGACCAAAGTATGTAATGAAATGCCCTTCAGCTAATCCAAGATAATCCCAACGTCAGCATTATTTGTATTATTATAATAGTAATTATACAAGAAGGCTGAATGACATACAATAGAGAGTGAAAAGAACCAACAAGAAGGACTAATAGGGCGTACACACGGTCGGAATTTGTTCGGACATTCCGACAACAAAATCCTAGGATTTTTTCAGACGGATGTTGGCTCAAACTTGTTTTGCCTACACACGGTCGCACAAAGTTGTCGGAATTTCCGATCGACAACCACGCGGTCACGTACACCACATACGACGAGACTAGAAAAGGCCGGTTCAGAACCAAGCGCGGCACCCTTTGGGCTCCTTTTGCTAATCTCGTGTTAGTAAAAGTTTGGTGAGAGACGATTCGCGCTTTTTCAGACTCGTGGCTTTCAGATCGTTTTCTGCCGTTCAGTTTGTGCTTGTGGGTTTGTATCTGCTCTTCAGTGCGTGCAGTCAGTTCGTATCAGAGTTTTCTGTGTGATCTTGCCTGCTCGTTGCTGTTTTTCAGGTCGCTCTTCACAGGCCTTGCTGTTCTTCAGTGCGTTCTGTTACTTCGCCCTGAGCAGCCGACCGTTTTCTAGCCATGTTTCGTATGCGTACTCCTCGTAGAGTTCGTGCTGTGTGGGGGCTTGGTGTTGGGGTCCTGACCTTGACACAAGTCCAGTCCATGAACAGGGTGGGGAGGAGTTCATGGACCAAGAATTGGTTGCTTCAGCGTGACCAGTTCTGTCATATGCCTTTGCTCCGTGAGATCCGTGAGAATAATCCTGATGATTCTAGGAACTTTCTTCGGATGACGGACCCCGTGTTTCACCGTTTGTTGGCTTCGCTGACCCCCTATATCAGCAGGCAGGATACCTGCATGAGGCAAGCCATCACTCCGGAGCAGAGGTTTGTCGCTACCTTGCGGTATTTGGCCACAGGGAGAAGCCTGCAGGACTTGAAGTTCTCGACAGGCATCTCCCCCCAGGCTCTGGGGATCATTATCCCAGAGACCTGTTCTGCCATCATCCAGGTCCTGCAGAAGGAGTATATGAAGGTAAGATTTTTATCCTTTAATATCACATTTTATTGTATTTAATGTTTGATAATATATTGTATTTCTTTCCTCATTCCCTAATTACCATGATTGTAATATGCTGTGAATGTCCCCTTTCTCCTCATGCATGCTGGATTTTTATGTAATTATTATTTTAGGTCCTTCATACATATTTGCCCTTCACTAACCTCCCCGGCATGGTGTCTCCTGGCCTATATTCACCTCATGTAGTCACTTAACAATGTATTTTTTCAGCTCCATAGTAGTGCTTTACCCCAAACACCCCCTAAAATGTTTGGTAATGTTATTTTTGATTTTAATTCAGGCAGAGTGCCAGAGGCTTTTTTTTGTGGTGTCCCCAAATAATTTTTAGTAACCCTCCCTCCCCCCAACTGCTAAGTCAGCTGATCCCAATTCTCTATCTATCCTCAATCATCTATCTGCTGACTTTGCCAAACCCATACACAATATACCCATCTCTTTACTGGTCAGATTTATGGACGAATTCCCCAAAGCATGTAGTGCAAGGGCCTGCCTGTATACTTTCAAATGGTACTGTTTTTAAGTTTTTGTATCCTATTATTATCTTGATAGGTAATAGCAAAATGTCCAAATGTCCTCAAATGTGTACAGTGTGTATTTATATCTTTGTATTATGACACTTCTTACCTGTCCAGTGGGCTGCCAATAGTGTAACTAAGGAGGGGCTGTTCCAAGTAATACCCTGTATTTAGGCCTTCATCTCTCAATGAAGTGAAGAGGGTTACCTGTCCAAGAGTTCCCCCCCTATAATGTTAGAAATGGCCCATGAGAGGGGGGAGGGGGAATATGATAGGTGTACCTTATACTTTGGCGTTGTTAAATTCCCCTTAATAAATGCTATCTGGAGGTTGCCCCATAATGTTTGTGTATAATCTGCTTGCCATGTTTCTGTGAAAAAATACTAATGTTTATTGTTTTTTCCTCAACAGTTTCCTTCCACGCCACAGGAATGGCAGACTGTGGCCTCCCACTTTGCCCAGCAGTGGGACTTTCCTAACTGCGGAGGGGCAATTGATGGGAAACACGTCCACATCGTCCCACCGCCCAACTCGGCGTCGTACTATTATAATTACAAGGGGTTTAATAGTATAGTGATGTTGGCGGTGGTGTCGGCTAATTACGAATTCTTGTATGTGGACGTGGGGAAGAATGGCCGGATGTCCGATGGTGGAGTCATCGCCCAGACGGAGTTCTACAGGCATCTCCAGAATGGCAGCTTGAACTTGCCAGCTCCAGAGGACAATGTTGAAGGTCTCCCATTTGTGTTCGTTGCTGATGAAGCGTTTGCGCTGGGGGACCACCTGATGCGGCCATTCCCGATGAGGACCCTCACCCCGGAACAGAGGGTTTTTAATTACCGGCTGGCCAGAGCCCGAAGAGTGGTGGAGAACACATTTGGAATCCTGGCCAGCCGGTTCCAACTATTTCTGACACCCATCCATATGGTGGAGTATAAACTGAACCATATAATACTTGCGTGCTGTGTTCTCCATAATTTTTTAAGAAAACATTCTGCAAACTATGCTGGCTCAGTTGGGCCTGAGGCCGGAATCCAAAATCCAACAACACTGACGGCGCTTGAAAGTGGCCGTCCTGGCTTGCCCTCCCTGAGTGCCCGTGATGTCCGGTTACAATACCTGGAGTTCTTTGCGGGTAGGGGGGCTATCAATATGCCAGACAATATGTGAAGCCTTTTTGAAATTAAAAAAAAAAAGAAATTCTTTGTGGACATTTACTGCTTGTGTTTGTTTTAGCTGACCCTGACAGAAATGTTTTGAGTGCAGAAAATGTCGTGATTGGGTAACCTTATACAAAGCACTGTTGGCTGGTATTTCCTAAATGCAAAAACACATTTCACTACAAGTGCACTTGCAACTGCACTGAACCTGCACTTGTAGTGCAAAGTGGATTAGCCCTTAGGAAATAACCCCCATTTTTGCATAAAACAGCAATTACATCACCCCAAAAGTGTTGTAGTGTTGAGACAATAATCCACACATTCTTGAGTAAGCAACTTTTTTATACCTGCACAATCACATGTGCATTTACAAAAGGTTTTTAAAACAAACCAACATGTTTGTTGTATAACAATTTTTGCAGTAGCATTATCAAAATTCGAAAAATATCCATTTCAGATAAAACAGGCCTGTGTAAAACCAACAAGAAAGCCAAAAAACTTGAACTTACAAAGTTCACATTAGGTAAAACCTGAAGGCTATATCAGACATGAGTATTTAGGAACTGTGTTTGATATAGCGTTCAGATGGGGGGAAATCACCCCTGGAAAAGTCAAATTTGGAAGATGCACGCCAATTTACGAATGTCAACATGTGCTATCTGCCATCATGGGGGATCAAGGGACGTGTTTTGGGGGAGCAAGCCCTTCCTCAACGCGACTTTATAATTGAGGAAGGGGTTGCACCCCAAAACGCGTCCATTGATCTCCCGTGATGGCAGATAGCACATGTTGGCACACTGTGTGCATCCTCCAAATTTGGCTTTTCTAAACATTGCAAAAAAATTTAAAAGATTGAACCACAATACAAAAAGTGATTTTGTGGGGTTTTAAATTCGCCCCAAAACATCAATGATGTTATTATTTTTTTTAATAACATCATGGATTTGTTGCTGGATGTTTTGCAGTTCGCATTACACCCCATGATCTCCCCGATCAGGATCTGGGCACTTTCAGAAGTAAAGCGTTCTCTATCCCTCACATCACGATCACCTAAAAAGAGATAAAAAAAAAAAAGGTCTCAAAAATCTGCCACCATCCATCTCTTTTACCTGAGTCTGTGGTCGCAGACACTCGCCTGTTGTGGTGCCAATCTCCACCACATCTTCTTCTTCCTCCTGCTCAGCTTCGTTTGGGGGTATTTCACCTTCTTCCATAGGTGGGGGGTCTGTGGTCTCCTCGGATGAGGGGTGTCCTCCGAGTCTTTTCTCCCCTATGTAAAACAAAAATGATATAATTAGCACACAGATATTTGATGGCAGAACTAGAAATAGGAAACATTGCTTGGAAGTGGGGTACAATTGTCAATTTTAGCAGAGTTCCAAGATGTATTTTTTTTATTGGCCTTTGTCAAGCTGCAATACTTTACCTGTTTAGTACAAACTTCACAGATGGAGACCCCCCTATAGTATACACTGGAGCACCTGTGTGCCCCCCCTAATAAAAATGGTGTTCTTGTGTCCCACACTAGTGCTCCAGTGTCCAGATGTGAAAACAGCTGCTCAGTGTCCTCTCCTTACACACAATCTAGTTTGCATTTCATTCTAGTAACAAACCCATCTACACAAACAAATATTTGGCATCCAAGTAGGCCCAAAAAAAATGTTTGAAAATGCATATGGCCTAAACAATTGTGTTCTAGAGGCCGAAAGAAAAATGTTTGATACGAACGAATAATGGGCCCATGAACAATAAATTTGCCCTTTTAAACGTTACAATTAATAAAAGCATATGGAGCAGAACGAACGGAATAAAGACAGTAAGAATAGGAACACAGCACAACTACTTACTTTTTTGCAGCACTCTCCGGATCTTTCGGTACTGCTCTGGCTCTCTCAACTTCAGGTCCGACCACCGCTTCCTGAGCTGATCTTTAGATCTTCGGACCCCGAAATTCCTGTGAAGGCTTTTGACCACTTTAGCAATGATTTTGGCCTTTCTGATGTTGGGGTGGGGGTAAGGCCCATACTTCCCGTCATAGTCAGACTTCCTCATGATGTCGACCATCTCCATCATCTCCCCAAAGGACATATTTGTGGCCTTAAAATGTCTCCTTCTGGATTGGGACGTGCCTGCATCCGGGCTTTCCTCCTCCTCGTTGCTATAATTAGCACACACCTGCTCGAACTCCGCCATCATGCTCTTCACCCACTGCGCCGAATGAAAAGGGGCGGGGAATAGACTAGAAAGAACGTCAGGGGCGGGCGGAGTTACACGCATGCGCAGTGTGTATAAAGCGTAACACGCGTGCGTATTACGTACGATCTGTGAGCGGAGGAAGGAGCATTGGACGCGCCGATCGTAAGAACGAAGGTAAGAGACAAACTTGTGTCTATACTGCTTCTACATTGAAGCCTATATTGTAACAAGATTAGGAGAGTTTTGTCTGACTGTCTGAGGCTTTGTCTTGTGTTGTGTCTTGCAGTGAACATGGATATGCTACTCAAAGATAATGACTTCATGTCAGTATTCGTAGAGATGCTGAGGGAGCTGCCATGTCTGTGGGAGATTAACCACCCCCATTTCAAGAACCAAGCAAAGAGGAAGGCAGCACTGGTGCAATTGTTGGAAATTGTGAAGCAGGTGATCCCCACGGCAGACATCACCTATTTAAAGATCTTAATTGGTGGCCTGAGGAGCACATATCTAAGGGAGCGCAAGAAAGTCCTGGATTCACAGAGATCCGGAGCAGCAGATGACATCTATGTCCCCAGGATGTTGTACTACGACAGGCTGCACTTTCTGGCAGGCCAGACTGAACCCAGGCCATCCCTCTCCAGTCTTTCTTCCACGCTTCCTTCCCCCCCGGCTGAGGCTTCTGACGCCCAACCTGGGCCTTCCAGGCCACATGTGGAGGAGCCCAGATTGAGCCAGGTATAGCATTCCTCTAAATATTTCTGCTTGTCCAATCAATGATGTTAACTAGATGTTAGTTTGGAGTACTAATTTAGGATTGTGATTGATGATGCAAAACATTACAACCATGTCCCTTTTTCATACACAGGGAAGTCTCAGCCAGGAGGTGGCCAGGCCGAGCCGGCTGGCTGATCTGCCGGTCCCTCCACCCCCCCTGAAAAGAGAAAGTGGCAGTAGGAGGAGTACCCTAGAGGAGGCTGCTATAGGATTCTTTTGGAGGGCTACAGAGGTCCTGGGAGCATGACAGACCGTGGAGGAGGACATTGCTGTTGTCATTGCATATAAAATGCAGAGGATGGAGGAGGGCCAACAAGTAATGTGTGAGGCGCTCATATCGGAGGCTCTGGAGAAAGGTATGAGTGGCCAAATTACACCTCAGACACACCTTTGCGATGGTCCTCCTCCTCCTCCTGCAGGTCCTCCTCCTCCTCCTCCTTCTCCTCCAGGTCCTCCCAGTCCTCCTCCTCCTCCAGGTCCTACTCCTCCTCCTGCCACATCTCCAACTGCACAGCCACAGCCCGAAAGGAAGCGTGAAAGGAAGACCAGAAAGTGAGGACCCTGGATCCAGTCTGGTCGGCCAAAAGATGCAGCCTCTTGTGGTACCACAGCCTGGGGCCATACATGTCATCTGCTGCTATCCAGATCTCTGCGAATCCCGGACCAGACTGCCCTCCCTTATATATGGACTCCTCAGGCCACCAATTTTGATGTTGAAGAATTGATGTCTGCCGTGGGGGTCCCAGGCTTCACTAATTTCTCCTGTTTCTCCAGTGTTGCCTTCCTCTTTGTTTGGTTCTGAGCCCTTAATAAAGGATTATTGTTTTGAATTATACTCTCCTATGTGTTTTACTTCAAAAATGACAGTTGGTGTGTGAGGGTTCAGATACATTTCAAATATACAATGTGAAATTAACAAGGGACACCAACACCAAACAATCTCCTTGAGATTAAATAATAAAAGATATCAATGGTGTTGGGGTAACTTGACACACAAAACACACACAAAAATATTCTGGAGTAAAAATAAAAATAACATTGAACAAAGATCAGCCTTGGAAAAAATCCAAACATTAAATAAAAAAAAACGCTGAAAATCCAAAAAAAAATAAAAATAAATATAAAACTGTCAGATGTGACAACTAATAACAATATATTGAGGGAATCCCACTAAAAAAACACATATAAAACTTTGTGAGAAGTGTGTGTGAATATGAGCAGCAAAACTACTTCATTCTTGTCACATTATAAAGAAGAAGAGAGTGCGCTGTATTAAACCATTTTGAACATTGCAGCGTGACGAAAGTGCTGTGTCCATTGCGAACGCTAAGTTTACCAGAACAAGCTGTCCCGTCTCGGAATTTCTTCTGAGCATGCGTGGCACTTTGTGCGTCGGAACAGGCCACACACGGTCGGAATTGACGCGATCGGATTTTGTTGTCGGAAAATTTTATCTCCTGCTCTCCAACTTTGTGTGTCGGAAAATCCGATGGAAAATGTCCGATGGAGCCCACACACGGTCGGAATTTCCGACAACACGCTCCGATCTGACATTTTCCATCGGAAAATCCGACCGTGTGTATGGGGCATAAGGCTGTCAGCACTGGGTGGTAAGTCCCACTGTATATTAAACAAATAATATATAGTAACAGAAGTGGTCACTGTCATACACATATAAATGTTAAAAAAACAAGCACATATTTTAGTAAATTACACCTTAAGCTGTTGGGTGGGTTCAGAAGCAAATCATACTGTCAAACTGATCTGCTTGTCAGATAAAGAAAAAGTGGTCTCTAAATGATTGATAACTTCCTATGGAAAGATCTTATGTTTAGATTTCTTAACATGTCCACTTTCCCCTTATTTCATACACAGGTATTAGTGTCCTTCAGAGCTTACTATGATCACAGGAAATGGTTTTCAGGGAACATATTTTTACCACATAACCAATTTTCAAAACGCCATATAAAGTATGATATTACTTTTTAAAAAGGTCAATAAATAACTTGGTCATATATAGAGATCAGGCTGTACATCATTTAAGTGAGATGAAATGTATTATGAATTCTTAAACCTCTACTTCAACTGATTGGATTTATGAAACTCATAGATTTTTCCTGTCTACCTCTGCAGATCATCAATTTTTACAAGGCTGGGGTTTTCAGCAAAAGAAGCTTTCACATTCAAAGCACCAAATACTAGCTACTTGAAAATGATTATTATTATATTATATATATGAAAATATTATTGCCTTCTGCATTTTCTTTAAAAAAAGAAGGCATCATTAATACTTGACATAAAATATGATAGTAAATGATAGTCTTATCAAGGCTATCATTTTTTAAAATTTATAGGATTTTGTAGGAAATTTACAATTATTAAAAAAAAGTGTTACATTTTCTGTAGACTTTCAGGTAGTTTAAATCAGTAACTCATTTAAAAATAAAAAATACATGTTAAAATTTAACTGATGTATTGTATGTGTACAATAAAAATTATGCTACATTTACAGAATAAAATACCATTACTCTAGCAGCGCTTATCCAAAAATAGAATCAGCAGAGGAGCCTCCACCCCCAGTGATAGAAATGCATACAAAAGGTAAAAGCAATCAATTCCCATCCACTGTTAATTAACAACCTATGAATGCTTGCTTGCAGTAAACTTCAAATCACCACTAGTGAAGTAATGTGCCTTAAGCTGGCCATACACCATACAATTTTCCTGTTCAATTTTCTTTAGATTTACCTTCAACTATGTAGTACAAGGGCCTGCCTGATTGCATCCAAATTGAAAGTGTTTAGGTTTGACCTCCTATTATATAGTTTTGGTAAATCTAAAGGAAAGTTGAACAGGAAAATTGAATAGTGTATGGCCAGCCTTACTCTCCACATGCCATCTCACTCACTGCTAATTATTGACTTTCATTTCTGAGTGGCAAAACTCCAAACTCAGCACAGATCACCAAACTCATTCCCAGGCAACTCTGAAAGTTAAAACATAGAGGACGTGGCCAATCCTCATAGGAATCCTCATTGAAAAAAAATCATAAAATACACACTCACAATGTTTAAAATGAAAAAAGCTCAGCAACATTGTATCAGGCTATGGCCTTCTGTGTTTTGCATAGCGTCTCATCACTCTCCTGGATCAACGTCACATCCAGCCATAGGGCTGTACTGCACAAAATTGTTATTCTCGTGTGCATGTACTGTGCCTTGAAAAAGTATTAATACCCCTTGAAATTTTCCACATTTTGTCATGTTACAACCAAAAACGTAAATTTATTTTATTGGGATTTTATGTGATAGACCAACACAAAGTGGCACATAATTGTGAAGTGGAAGGAAAAAGATAAATGGTTTTCTATTTTTTTTACAAATAAATATTTGAAAAGTGTGGCATGTATTTGTACTCAGCCCCCTTTATTCTGATACTCCTAACTAAAATCTAGTGAAACCAATTGCCTTCAGAAGTCACCTAATTAGTAAATAGAGTCCACCTGTGTGTAATTTAATCTCAGTATAAATACAGCTGTTCTGTGAAGCCCTCAGAGGTTTGTTAGAGAACCTTAGTGAACAAACAGCATCAGGAAGGCCAAGGGATAAAGATGTGGAGAAGTTTAAAGCAGGGTTAGGTTATATAAAAATATTCCAAGTTTGAACATCTCATGGAGCACTTTTCAATCCATCATCTGAAAATGGAAAGAGTATGGCACAACTGCAAACCTACCACCTAAACTGACAGGCCAGGCAAGGAGAGCAATAATCAGAGAAGCAGCCAAGAGGCCCATGGTAACTCTGGAGGAGCTGCAGACATCCACAGCTCAGATGGGAGAATCTGTCCACAGGACATCTATTAGTCGTGCAATCCACAAATCTGGCCTTTATGGAATAATGGCAAGAAGAAAGCCCTTCTTGAAAGAAAGCCATAAGAAGTCCCATTTGCAGTTTGCGAGAAGCCATGTGGGGGAAACAGCAAACATGTGGAAGAAGGTGCTCTAGTCAGATGAGACAAAAATTTAACTTTTTGGCTTAAAAGCAAAACGCTATGTGTGGTGGAAAACTAACACTGCACATCACCCTGAACTCACCATCCCCACCATGAAACATGGTGGTGGCAGCATCATGTTGTGGAGATGCCTTTCTTCAGCAGGGACTTGGAAGCTGGTCAGAGTTGATGGGAAGGTAGATGGAGCCAAATACAGGGCAATCTTAGAAGAAAACCTGTTATGCCCTGTACACACGGTCGGATTTTCCGATGGAAAATGTGCGATCAGAGCGTGTTGTCGGAAATTCTGACCGTGTGTGGGCTCCATCGGACATTTTCCATCGGATTTTCCGACACACAAAGTTTGGGAGCAGGCTATAAAATTTTCCGACAACAAAATCCGATCGCGTCAATTCCGACCGTGTGTGGACAATTCCGACGCACAAAGTGCCACGCATGCTCAGAAGAAATTCCGAGACGGAACAGCTCGGTCTGGTAAAATTAGTGTTCGGAATGGATATAGCACTTTCGTCAGGCTGCAATGTTTAAAATTGTTTAATGCAGCGCACTCTCTTCTTCTTTATAATGCTAGAAGAATTAAGTAGTTTTGCTGCTGATATTCTCACAAACTTCTTTCTTTATTATTTATTGTGATTTCATCAATATATTTTGATTTGTCACATCTGACATAAAAGATATATGTTTTTTTTTTTGTTTCAATTGTTTTCAAGCCTGATCATGTTTTTTTTTTTTTTTTTGGTGTAAGGGAGTCCTTATCTTATTGTTCCTTCATTCCTTCTTTTGTTTTCCTGAATCAAGGAGCTGCGTGAGGGGGGGCGCACTTGGGCATCCTCCTCGCCCTCATTGTCAGCGGACGTTTTCTTAAATACAAGAGCTCGCCGAAAAAGCACATCTGGATCGCCAATCTAACCACAATATGTAACTATTTTTTTTTTTTTTTTAGTATAGTCATGGCAACAGTACACAACAAGAATCACTACTCCATAGGGGTGCAAGAAAATATGGAACGCTTCACGAATTTGCGTGTCATCCTTGCGCAGGGGCCATGCTAATCTTCTCTGTATCGTTCCAATTTTAGTATATGTCCTGCCGAAGCGAGGACCTGATCATGTTTTTAATTTATTTTTTTTTATTTTACATTCTAAATATTTTTGAGTGTGTTTTGTGTGTCAAGTTACCACAACACCATTATTATCTTGTATTATTTAATCTCAAGGAGGTTGCTTGGTGTTGGTGTCTCTTTTTAATTTCACATTGTATTTTAGAAATGTACCTGCCTCCTCACAAACAAACTGTCCTTTTTGAAGGAAAACACACATAGGCGAGTATAATTGAAACACAAAATCCTTTGTAAAGGGATGAGAACCTAACAAAGAGGAAGGCAAAGCTGGAGAAACAGCAGAAATTGGCGAAGTCTTTGGCCCCCAGGGCACACATCAATTATTTCCAGGCAAAATTGGTGGCCTGAGGAGTCCATATATATAAGGGAGTTCAATCTGGTCCAGAAGTCCAAGAGATTCTGAACAGCAGCAGATGACATGTATGTCCCCAGGCTGTGGTCATACAAGAGCCTGCATCTTTTGTCAGACCAGACTGAACCCAGGTCATCACTCTCTGGTCTTCCTTCCATGCTTCCTTTCACGCTGTGGCTGTGGTGGTGGAGTTGTGGCAGGAGGAGGAGGAGGAGGAGGATGGTCCAACTCACACAGGTGGATTTTGTTTGTGATTTCGCCCCTCACCCCCTTAGTTAGTGTTTTGTAAAGAAGGTCCTCGCACAGGAGGCGTTGACCCTCCTGCATGCCCTGCAGTTTTGTGGCAGCCATGCAGGCAAAGGCCTCTTCAGGAGTGGGGGTGGCTCTGAGGGACACAGAAGCCTCCTGAATCAGCCTGAGTGCTAAATCCTGCATGTTACTCCCCTTGCTGGGTCTTTTGGTTGGAAGGCGGAGGGGAGGAACCTGCGATTCGGTCAGGCTCCTACTGGGCCCGGCCTTCTCCTGGCTGCCACTTAGCCCCGCCTCCTCCTGGCTGCCACTAACCCCCGCCTCCTCCTGGCTGCCACATTCCACAGCCTCCTCCTGTGTGCCACATTTCTAGCTGAGGTCTTCCTGTGTATAAAAAAGGGACATCATTTTAGTTTTTTTTTCATCAATCACACACAATTTTCTCATGACTGTTGCAAATTGAATGTTAACAAATATAACAGATTATCATTCTGAGCTCAGCATTTTTCATTCTTGTCCCAATTATTTTTGCACACTACTGTCTATTAGGGATGTGCCGAACACCCCCCTGTTCGGTTCGCACCAGAACATGCGAACAGGAAAAAAGTTCGTTCGAACACGCGAACACCATTAAAGTCTATGGGACACGAACATGAATAATCAAAAGTGCTAATTTTAAAGGCTTATATGCAAGTTATTGTCATAAAAAGTGTTTGGGGACCTGGGTCCTGTCCCAGGGGACATGGATCAATTAAAAAAAAAGTTTTAAAAACAGCCGGAGTTTTCAGGAGCAGTGATTTTAATAATGCTTAAAGTCAAACAATAAAAGTGTAATATCCCTTTAAATTTCGTAGCTGGGGGTGTCTATAGTATGCCTGTAAAGGGGCGCATGTTTCCCGTGTTTAGAACAGTCTGACAGCAAAATTACATTTCAAAGAAAAAAGTCATTTAAAACTACTCGCGGCTATTGCATTGCCGGTCCGACAATACATATAAAAGTTCATTGATAAAAACGGCATGGGAATTCCCCACAGGGGAACCCTGAACCAAAATTTTTTAAAAAAAATGACGTGGGGGTCCCCCTAAATTCCATACCAGGCCCTTCAGGTCTGGTATGGATATTAAGGGGAACCCCGGCCAAAATTTTAAAAAAATGATGTGGAGGTCCCCCTAAATTCCATACCAGACCCTTCAGGTCTGGTATGGATTTTAAGGGGAACCCCGCGCCAAAATAAAAAAAAATGGCGTGGGGTCCCCCCAAAAATCCATACCAGACCCTTATCCGAGCACGCAACCTGGCAGGCCGCAGGAAAAGAGGGGGGGATGAGAGAGCGGCCCCCCTTCCTGAACCGTGCCAGGCCACATGCCCTCAACATTGGGAGGGTGCTTTGGGGTAGCCCCCCAAAACACCTTGTCCCCATGTTGATGAGGACAAGGGCCTCATCCCCACAACCCTGGCCGGTGGTTGTGGGGGTCTGCGGGCGGGGGGCTTATCGGAATCTGGAAGCCCCCTTTAACAAGGGGACCCCCAGATCCTGCCCCCCCCTGTGTGAAATGGTAAGGGGGTGCAAAAGTATCCCTACCATTTCACTAAAAAACTGTCAAAAATGTTAAAAATGACAAGAGACAGTTTTTGACAATTCCTTTATTTAAATGCTTCTTCTTTCTTCTTTCTTCTATCTTCCTTCATCTTCTTCTTCTGGCTCTTCTGGTTCTTCCTCCGGTGTTCTCGTCCAGCATCTCCTCCGTGGCGTCTTCTATCTTCTTCTCCTCGGGCCGCTCCGCACCCATGGCATGGGGGGAGGCTCCCACTCTTCTCTTCATCTTCTTCTCTTCTTCATCTTCTTCTCTTCTTCATCTTCTTCTCCGGGCCGCTCCGCACCCATGCTGGCATGAAGGGAGGCTCCCGCTGTGTGACGCATCTCCTCTTCTGATTGTTCTTAAATAATGGGGGGGCACCCGGTGACCCCGCCCCCTCTGACTTGACGGGACTTCCCTGTGACTTCACGGGGAATGCCACAGGGAAGTCCCGTCATGTCCTGTGCGTCAGAGGGGGATGGGGTCACTGGGTGGCCCTGCCCCCCGTTCTTTAAGAACCGTCAGAAGAGGAGACGCTTCACACAGCCGGAGCCTCCCACCATGCCAGCATGGATGCGGAGCGGCCCGGAGAAGAAGATGAAGAAGAGAAGAAGATGAAGAAGATGAAGAAGATGAAGAAGATGAAGAGAAGAGCGGGAGCATCCCCCCATGCCATGAAGAAGAAGAAGAAGACGCCGCGGAGGAGATGCTGGACGAGAACACCGGAGGAAGAACCAGAAGAACCAGAAGAAGAAGAAGAAGATAAAGGAAGATAGAAGATAGAAGAAAGAAGAAAGAAGAAGCATTTAAATAAAGGAATTGTCAAAAACTGTCTCTTGTCATTTTTAACATTTTTGACAGTTTTTTAGTGAAATGGTAGGGATACTTTTGCACCCCCTTACCATTTCACACAGGGGGGGGCAGGATCTGGGGGTCCCCTTGTTAAAGGGGGCTCCCAGATTCCGATACGCCCCCCGCCCGCAGACCCCCACAACCACCGGCCAGGGTTGTGGGGATGAGGCCCTTGTCCTCATCAACATGGGGACAAGGTGTTTTGGGAGGCTATCCCAAAGCACCCTCCCAATGTTGAGGGCATGTGGCCTTGTACGGTTCGGGGGGGCGCTCTCTCCTCCCCCCCTCTTTTCCTGTGGCCTGCCAGGTTACGTGCTTGGATAAGGGTCTGGTATGGATCTTTGGGGGGACCCCACGCGTTTTTTTTTATTTTGGTGCGGGGTTCCCCTTAAAATCCATACCAGACCTGAGGGGTCTGGTATGGAATTTAGGGGACCCCCACGTCATTTTTTTTTAAATTTTGGCCGGGGTTCCCCTAATATCCATACCAGACCTGAAGGGCCTGGTATGGAATTTAGGGTGACCCCCACGTAATTTTTTTTAAAAATTTTGTTTCGGCTGTGAGGAATTGCCATGCCGTTTTTATCAATGAACTTTTATGTGTATTGTCGGACCGGCAATGCAATAGCCGCGAGTAGTTTTAAATGACTTTTTTTCCTTTGAAATGTCATTTTGCTGTCAGACTGTTCTAAACACTGGAAACATGCGCCCCTTTACAGGCATACTATAGACACCCCCCAGCTACGAAATTTAAAGGGATATTACACTTTTATTGTTTGACTTTAAGCATTATTAAAATCACTGCTCCTGAAAACTCCGGCTGTTTTTAAAACTTTTTTTTGCATTGATCCATGTCCCCTGGGGCAGGACCCAGGTCCCCAAACACTTTTTATGACAATAACTTGCATATAAGCCTTTAAAATTAGCACTTTTGATTTCTCCCATAGACTTTTAAAGGGTGTTCTGCGGCATTCGAATTTGCCGCGAAAACCCCAAATTGTTCGCTGTTCGGCGAACTTGCGAACAGCCAATGTTCGAGTCGAACATGAGTTTGACTCGAACTCGAAGCTCATCCCTACTGTCTATTGATATGTAAAACACTTTATTAATTCAGCAATTAATGATCAATAATAACATCTAGTAAACATCATTTATTTATTGACCAGAAATTTGTAGAAGAATGCTATACCTGTCTCCAGCTGGGCTCCTCCACTTCTTCCTGGCTGGAAGTCCCAGGTTGGACACCGAAGCCTCAGCTGGGGTGGAAGATAGGGTGGAAGGAAGAGTGGAAGGAAGGGTTGAGAGGGATTCCCTGACTCCAGTCTGGTCTGACAGAAAACTAAGTCTCTCATAGTACCAGAGCCTGGGGACATAAATGTCATCTGCTGCAGCTCCCGATCTCTGGGAATCCGTGACCTTCTTGCGCTCCCTAAGATAAGTGCTCCTCAGGCCACCAATTTTGGCTTTTAAATAGGGGATGGTTGCCGTGGGGACCACCGGCTTAACCAACTCCAGCAGTTTCTCCAGCACTGCCTGCCTCTTTTGTTTATTATTGTATTGGGGGTGTTTGACCTGTCACAGACAGGGCAGCTTCCTGTACTTGTCTATGAACAGGGGAAGGAAGTTGTGGTAATTGAAGCCATCCATTTTATCTGCAAGACATAACACAAGACAAACCCTAATGTCAGGCGAAACTCTCCTAATCTTGTTACAATATAGGCCTCAATCTAGAAGCAGTATACGCCCAAGTTTAGATCTTACCTTCGTTATCACGATCGGCGCCTCCGATACTCCTTCCTCCGCTCACAGATCGTACGTACTATGCACGCGTGTTACGCTTTATATACACTGCCCATGCGTGAAACTCCGCCCACCCCTGATGTTCTTTCTAGTCTATTCCCCACCCCTTCTCGTTCGGCGCAGTGGAGGAAGAGCACATGGCGGAGACACAACAGGTGCGTGCTAATTACAGCAACGAGGAGGGGGAGGAGGAAAGCCCGGAGCCAGAAACGTCCCGATCCCGGAAGAGACGATTTAAGGCCTCAAATATGTCCTTTGGGGAGATGTTGGAGATGGTCGACATCCTGAAGAGGGCCGACTATGACGGGAAGTATGAACCTTACCCCAACCCCAATGTCAGAAAGGCCAAGTTCATGGCGAAAGTGGTCAAAAGTCTGCAGAAGAATTTCGGTGTACGACGATCCAAGGATCAGCTCAGGAAGTGGTGGTCGGACCTCAAATTAAGGGAGCACAATCAGTACAGAAGGATCAGGAGAGTGCTGCAAAAAAGTAAGTAGTTGTGCTGTGTTCCTTTTCTTTATTTTTATTACACTCGTGCTGCTCCATGTGCTTTTCTTTACTGTTGTACAGTTTAAAATGGCAACTTTCATGTTCATGGGCACATTGTTCGTTCGTATGAAACATTGTTCGTGCGGCATAGAAAACACCATTGTTTTGGCCATATGCATTTGAATAAATTTTTTCTAGCCTACTTCTCTTAAAATAATTTTGGAGTCTAGATGGGTTTGTAACTATAATGTAATGCAAACTAGATTCTGTTTAAGGAGAGGACACTCAGCAGCAGTTTACACATCTGGACATTGGAGCACTAGGGTGGGACACCAGAACACCCTTTTTATTAGGGGGTCCCACACAGGTGCTCCAGTGTATACTATAGGGGTGTATCCATCTGTGGAGCTTGGACAAAACAGGTAAGTATTCAAGCTTGACAAAGGAAAAAAATATTTCTTCATCTTGGAACTCTGCCAAAATAGACAATTGTACCCCACTTCCAAGCAATGTTTCATATTCCTATTTTTCCCATCAAATATCTGTGTGCTAAGTATACCTATTTTTTTTTACATAGGGGAGAAAAGACTCGGAGGACACCACTCAGCAGAAGAGACAACAGACCCCCCCACCTCATGAAGAAGGTGAAATCCCCCAAAGCCAACAGTAGGAGGAGGGAGACGTGGTGGAAATAGTCACCACATCAGGTGAGTGTCTGCGACCACAGCTCCAGGTAAGAGATGGATGCCGACATATTTATAATATATGGTATGTTTTTGTTTCTATATTTTTAGGTGATCATGATGTTGTGGATCCAGGTAATTTCACCAGTGAAAGTGCACAGATCCTGATCGGGGAGATCAAGGGGTGTAATAGGGACTTGGAAAACATCCAGAAAAACATCAATGATGTTAAAAACAAAGAAGAAGAAGATGATCATTGATGTTTTAGGGAGAGTTTAAAACACCTCCAAATCCCTTCCTTTTTTGTGGTATTTGTAATGTAAAAATGTTTAACATTTTTTGCCATTTTATAGAAAAGCCAAATTTTGAAGATGCACACAGTATGTCAACATGTGCTATCTGCCATCACGGAAGATCAATGTAGGCGTTTTGGGGGTGCAACCCCTTTCTCAATAATAAAGTAGCTGAGAGGAAGGGGTTGCACCCCCAAAACACGTCCCTTGATCCCCCGTGATGGCAGCTAGCACATGTTGACATTCGGCAATTTGTGTGCATCTTCAAAATTTGACTTTTCCAGGGGTGACTTCACCCCATCTGAACGCAATATCAAACAGTTTATAAATACTCATGTCTGATATTGCCTTCAATTTCTACAAAAGTTAAACTTTGTAAGTTCCAGATTTGTATATTTCTTGTTTGTTTGAAACATGCCTGTTTTACCTTAAATGGACATTTCAATTTTTATTAATGTGATCGAAAAAATTGTTATACAACAAACATGTTGGTTTGTTTTAAAAACCTTTTAGAAATGCACATGTGATTGTGCTGGTATTAAAAAGATTGATACTCAAGAATGTGTGGATTATTGTTTCAATGCTCCTAAAATTTTGTTGTGGTAAAATTTGTGTTTTCAGTGACAATGGGGGTTATTTCCTAAGGGCAAATCCACTTTGCACTACAAGTGCAGTTTCAGTGCAGGCTCAAGTGCACTTGTAGTGCAAAGTCTATTTTCCTAGTAAATAACACCCAACAGTGCTTTTTAAGGTTACACAATCACGCCATTTTCAGGACTCCCCACATTTCTGTCAGGGTCCGCTAAAAGAAACACAAGCAGTAAATGTCACCAAAGATTTTAGTAGTTAAAATGATTTTTTTTATTTTAAAAATGTATCAGACATTGTCTGGCATATTGATGGCCCCCCTACCCGCAAAGTAATCAAGGTATCTAAGACCGACCTCGCGGGCACTCAAGGGGGGCAAGCCAGGACAGCCACTTTCAAGCGCCATCAGGGTTTGTTCATTTACTTGAATTTCGGCCTCAGGCCCAACTGAGGCAGCATAGTTGGCAGAATTTCACCTTAAAAAGTTGTGGAGAACACAGCACGCCTGGACGATACGATTCAGTTTATACTCTGCCATGTGTATGGGTGTAAGAAATAGGCGGAACCGGCTGGCCATGATTCCAAACGTGTTCTCCACCACTCTTCTGGCTCTGGCCAGCTGGTAATTAAAAACCCTCTGGTCCGGGGTGAGGGTCCTCATAGGGAATGGCCGCATAAGATGGTCCCCCAGTGCAAACGCTTCATCAGCAACGAAGACGAATGGGAGTCCTTCCACATTGTCTTCTGGAGGTGGCAAGTCCAAGCTGCCATTCTGGAGACACCTGTAGAACTCCGTCTGGGCGATGACTCCACCATCGGACATCTGGCCATTCTTCCCCATGTCCACATACAGGAACTCATAAGTAGCCGACACCACTGCCAACATCACAATACTATTGAACCCCTTATAATTATAATAGTATGACCCCGAGTTGGGTGGTGGGATGATGTGGATGTGTTTCCCATCAATTGTCCCTCCGCAGTTAGGAAAGTCCCACCGCTGGGCAAAGTGGGAGGCCACAGTCTGCCATTCCTGTGGGTTGGAAGGAAACTGATGAGTCAAACAAGAAAAATAAATTAATCCTTTTGCACATAAACAGGGAAAGCAGATTAGACATAAACATTCTTGGCCAACATCAGTATAACATTTATTTTATGGAGTATTTAACCTCTTCAGATCCGCGCTATTGCCAAATGACGGCAACAGCGCGGATCTACATTGCCGGGACAACGTCTATTGACGTCGTCCCGTGCACGAGCGGCCTGCGCGTCCCCTGCAGTGTGCACGCGGCGTGCTCGGTGATCAGCGAGTCTATGAGACTCGCCTGATCACAGATCAGAGTAAGGGGTCGGTCTCAACCCCTTACCACATTATCAGCTGTCAGCCAATGACAGCTGATCATGTGATGTAAACAGAGCCAGTAATCGGTTATTTTTCTTACTCGCGCTGACAGTGTGAGGAGGAAAGAAAAAACCTGATCACCGGTGGCCGTGAGAGGGACATCAGTCCCGATCACGGCGATCATCTGCCCCCACAGCAATAGGCAGCAGTGCCGTCTACCAGTGCCCACCAGCGTCACCCATCAGTGCCCACAGTGCCATCCATCAGTGCCATCCATCAGTGCCCACAGTGCGACCCATCAGTGCCCACAGTGCCACCCATCAGTGCCACTCATCAGCGCCCACAGTGCCACCCATCAGCCCACATCAGTGCAACAACAGTGCTGCACATCAGTGCCACCTATCAGTGCCCATCAGTGTCACCTACCAGTGCCCATAAGTTAAAAAAACAAGAAACCGCGCTAAAAAATGATGTGAACAATATTCCAACTCTGAAGTCCCATATACAAAAAAATAGTAATAAATAGTCCAAATTGTGATCCAAACAAAAAGGAGAAAGAAGATAAGTTTATCTTAGGTGAATGATGTGAACTTCATCCAAAGAAAAGGCAGTGTTGATAAACATATATCCGGAACACACCAATATGTATTGCGCTTACCAAAAGTAAGCCAAAAGGGGGCAGGTGGCTTGAACCCAGCCTGGGCCTTTTGATGAGCAATCCAGGTAAAGCAGAATAGACGCCCTCGTCCCGTAAATCCACAAAGTATGATCCAGATGGAAAACCCCTGTGAGCAGATTCAATATAGCCAGGGACCAAACCTCGAATAGGCAAACACTGATAGCAACGAACCTTAGGGAAGGCCTCCTTACCAGATATGCAGACAGAGTGGGCAGATGTAATAGGGTACAAGCCGGACTCCTGACGGGAACGGTGTTAATACGTCTTGACCACTCAACCCGAACTAACCCAAGTGCTTGTGCCCATCAGTGCCGCCCATCACTGCCCATCAGTGCCACCCATCAGTGCCCCCATCAGTGCCACCCATCAGTGCCCCCCATCAGTGGTACCTATCAGTGTCCATCAGTGCAACCTATCCATGCCACCCATCCATGCCACCCATCAGTGCCACCCATCAGCGCCCATAAGTGGCCATCAGTGCCGCCTTATCTGTGCCCATCAGTACCGCCTTATCTGTCCCCATCAGTGCTGCCTTAACTGTGCCTATCAGTGCCGCCTTAACTGTGCCTATCAGTGCTGCCTTAACTGTGCCTATCCGTGCCCATCAGTGCAGCATATCAGTGCCCACCAGTGCCGCCTCATCAGCACATATCAATGAAGGAGAAAAATTACCTGTTTGCATAGTTTTATAACAAATTATGAAACATGATTTTTTTTTTTTCAAAATTTTCCATCTTTTTTTGTTTGTTTAGCAAAAAATAAAAATCCCAGCTGTAATTAAATACCACCAAAAGAAAGCTCTATTTGTGGGAAAAAAAATATAAACATTTCATTTGGGTACAGTGTTGTATGACCGCACAATTGTCATTCAAAGTGCGACAGTGCTGAAAGATGAAAATTGGTCTGGGCAGGAGGGGGGTTTAAATGCCCAGTAAGCAAGTGGTTAAAGACCAAGGTATAAGGTCCACCTATCAGATTCCTCCTCCCCCCTCATGGGCCATTTGTAAAATTTTATGGGGGAAGGAGATGTTTTGGACAGGGGAAACCCTCTCCAACTCATTGAGAGATGAATGCCTAAATAATGTGTATTACTTTGACCAGCCCCTCCTTACTTTACACTATTGGCAGCCAACTGGACAGGTAAGAAGTGTCATAATACAAAGAGATAAATACACACTGTACACATTTTAGCACATTTTTACATTCTGATATTACCTATCAAGATAATAATAGTATACAAAAACTTCAAACAGTACCATTTAAAAGTATTCAGGCAGGCCCTTGCACTACATGCTTTGGGGAATTCATCCATAAATCTGACCACTAAAGAGGTGGGCATAGTGTGTATGGGTTTGGCAAAGTTAGTAGATACAGGATTGTTATCAGCTGAGTTAGCATCGGGGGAGGGAGGGTTCCAAATGATTTTGGGACACCAAAAAAAGCCTCTGCCACTCTGCCTGAATTTAAAGCACAAATTAAATTTTTAAACATTTTAAGGGGTGTTTGGGGTAAAGCACTACTATGGAGCTGACAAAATACATTGTTAAGTGACTACACGAGGTGGATATAGGGCCAGGAGAGCATTCTGGGGTGCTAAGTGAAGGCAAATATGTATGAAGAACAAAAAAAATTGAAAAAAAAATTCAGCATGCATGAGGGCAAAGGGGACATTCACAGCATATTACAATCATTGTAATTAGGGAATGAGGAAAGAAATACAATATATTAACAAACATTATATACAATAAAATGTGATGTTAAAGGATAAAAATCTTACCTTAATATACTCCTTCTGCAGGACCTGGATGATGGCAGAACAGGTCTCTGGGATAATGATCCCCAGAGCCTGGAGGGAGATGCCTGTCGAGAACTTAAGGTCCTGCAGGCTTCTCCCCGTCGCCAAATACCGCAGGGTGGCGACTAGCCTCTGCTCCGGAGTGATGGCTTGCCTCATGCAGGTATCCTGCCTGCTGATATAGGGGGTCAGCAAAGCCAACAAACAGTAAAAAATGGGGTCCGTCATCCTGAGAAAGTTCCTGAAATCATCAGGATTATTCTCACGGATCTCATGGAGCAAAGGCATATGACAGAACAGGTCACGCTGGGGCAACCAATTCTTGGTCCATGAGCTCCTCCCCACCCTGTTCATAGACTGGACTTGTGTCAAGGTAAGGACTCCAACAACAAGCCCCCGCACAGCACGAACTCTACGAGGAGTACGTATATACAACGTGGCTAGAAAATGGTCGGCTGCTCAGAACGAAGTAACAGAATGCACTGAACAACAGCAAGGCCTGTAAAGAGCGACCTAAAAACCAGTAACTAACGAATACGAACACAACGACAAGTCAATTGTACTCATTGCACGCACTGAAGACCAGATACAAACCCACAAGCACAAACTGAACAGCAGAAAACGATCTGAAAACCACAAGTCTAAAAAAGCGTGAATCGTCTCTCACCAAACTTTTACTAACACGAGATTAGCAAAAGGAGCCCAAAGGGTGTCGCGCTTGGTTCGGAACTGCCCTTTTCTAGTCTCGTCGTACGTGGTGTACGTGACCGCGTTCTTGGTGATCGGAAATTCCGACAACTTTGTGCGATCCGTCGGAAAAAATCCATGGAATTTGTTGTCGGAATGTCCGATCAATGTCCGATCATGTGTACAGGGCATAAGAGTCTGCAAAACACTTGAGACTGGAGCAGAGGTTCACCTACCAGCTGGACAATGACCCTAAGCATACAGCCAGAGCTACAATGGAATGGTTTAGATCAAAGTGTATTCATGTGTTAGAATGGCCCAGTCAAAGTCCAGACCTAAATCCAATTGAGAATGAGTAGCAAGACTTGAAAATTGCTGTTCACCGATGCTCTCCATCCAATCTGACAGAGCTTGAGCTATTTTGCAAAGAAGTATGCAAAAATTTCACTCTCTAGATGTGCAAAGCTGGTAGAGACATCCCCGAAAAGACTTGCAGCTGTAACTGCAGTGAAAGGTGATTCTGCAAAGTATTAAATACAAATGCAAGCCACACTTTTCACATATTTATTTCAAAAAATTGAAAACCATTTATCATTTTCCTTCCACTTCACATGTGCCACTTTGTGTTGAGCTATCACATAAAATCGCAATAAAATACATTTATGTTTTTGGTTGTAACATGACAAAATGTGAAAAATTTCAAGGGGTATGGATACTTTTTCAAGGCACTGTATTTTACCTCTGTTGGATAATGCATAAAACCTAATGTTAATGTAGTTAGTTTAAAAAGGGTCTTAACGGGATGTTATGTATTTGCAGTTAGCATTTTATATACTTATAAAAAGAGTTTGTAAATTATTTTACGTGCAGATTTAAAGATGCATCATCTTGTGTTTATTTTTATGTCAAACTGATTTCTTCATGAAAAAGGCAACATGGTATGAACAGAGCTAATAAGGACTTATCATCTGTGTCCAGGATATACACGTTTATTTATCAAGCAAGTCCTCAGTAACATGTGTAGCTGCACTGTGGAGCATTTCATCCTCAAAGTTAATAGCAGCTTAGCTCGCCCTGCTCTCCACTCTCAGCAGTGACTCAGCATGCCTCCAACTGGGGATGAGATTTGGGTTCCAGTCAGACTTGGGTTTGAGGTGAACCCAGCCTGTTTGCAGGCTTGCTGACTTATTGTGGCGATTCGTTCCCCTGAACTCCCAGCACTGTTGTGATGTAAACACAGTGCAGGGGGTCCTGGGAGATGTAATTGACCTAATATGGTCAGTGATGTCATTTGGGTTCCCCAGTGCTATGTTTACATTACTACAGCATTGGGGATCTGTCATTTAGCAATGGGAGTGCAACAAGTAAACATTGGTTGGTGTCAGGTCTCTGTGAATAGCAAGATTTTACATCGCTGGATGATATTATTAATGGTGAATTTAGATTGGGTGACAACGGTGATTTGTATTTTTAATATAATGTAATCAAAGGACTTTTTCTAAAGTGTCTGTTTATTTATACAAGATAGCAGGAGAACTGCATGCTTTCTTTCCTCTTGCAATAAGGATATCAGCATGTCAACATGCATGACTGGTGTGTCAGGCTGGGCAGCTCGGTAAGTGGGCAAATTCCCTAGTGAATGTCATAGAATATAGTGGGGATGGAAAATATTCAGACCCCCTTAAATTTTTCACTCTTTGTTATATTGCAGCCATTTGCTAAAATCATTTAAGTTCACTTTTTTCCTCATTAATGTACACATAGCACATCATATTGACAGAAAAACACAGAATTGTTGACATTTTTGCAGATTTATTAAAAAAAGAAATACTGCAATATCACATGGTCCTAAGTATTCAGACCCTTTGCTCAGTATTTAGTAGAAGCACCCTTTTGATCTAATACAGCCATGAGTCTTTTTGGGAAAGAAGGAACAAGTTTTTCACACCTGGATTTGGGAATCTTCTGCCATTCCTCCTTGCAGATCCTCTCCAGTTCTGTCAGGTTGGAAGGTAAATGTTGGTGGACAGCCACTCCTTCGTTATTTTAGCTGTGTGCTTAGGGTCATTGTCCTGTAAACCTGTAAGGTAAACCTTTGGCCCAGTCTGAGGTCCTGAGCACTCTGGAGAAGGTTTTCGTCCAAGATATCCCTGTACTTGGCCGCATTCATCTTTCCCTTGATTGCAACCAGTCATCCTGTCCCTGCAGCTGAAAAACACCCCCACAACATGATGCTGCCACCACCATGCTTCACTGTTGGGACAGTATTGGACAGGTGATGAGCAGTGCCTGGTTTTCTCCACACATACCGCTTAGAATTAAAGCCAAAAAGTTCTATCTTGCTCTCTTCAGACCAGAGAATATTATTTCTCACCATCTTGGAGTCCTTCAGGTGTTTTTTAGCAAACTCCATGCAGGCTTTCATGTGTCTTGCACTGAGGAGAGGCTTCCATCGGGCCACTCTGCCATAAAGCCCTGACTGGTGGAGGGCTGCAGTGATGGTTGACTTTCTACAACTTTCTCCCATCTCCCGACTGCATCTCTGGAGCTCAGCCACAGAGATCTTTGGGTTCTTCTTTACCTCTCTCACCAAGGCTCTTCTCCCCCGATAGCTCAGTTTGGCCTGACGGCCAGCTCTAGGAAGGGTTCTGGTCATTCCAAACATCTTCCATTCCAGGATTATGGAGGCCACTGTGCTCTTAGGAACCTTAAGTGCAGCAGAAATTTTTTTTGTAACCTTGGCCAGATCTGTGCCTTGCCCCAATTCTGTCTCTGAGCTCTTCAGGTAGTTCCTTTGACCTCATGATTCTCATTTGCTCTGACATGCACTGTGAGCTGTAAGGTCTTATATAAACAGGTGTGTGGCTTTCCTAATCAAGTCCAATCAGTATAATCAAACACAGCTCAAATGAAAGTGTAGAACGATCTCAAGGATGATCAGAAGAGATGGATAGCCCCTGAGTTAAATATATGAGTGTCACAGCATCACAGCAAAGGGTCTGAATACTTAGGACCATATATATGATATTTCAGTTTTTCTTTTTTAATAAATCTGCAAAAATGTCAACAATTCTGTGTTTTGCAGTCAATATGGGGTGCTGTGTGTACATTAATGAGGAAAAACATGAACTTTAATGATTTTAGCAAATGGCTGCAATATAACAAAGAGTGAAAAATTAAAGGGGGTCTGAATACTTTCCGCCCCACTGTAATTTATGATTTAGGACAAATTGGAGTTGTTTCTTGTTGCCCCAGGATAAAATGAAGGTTTATGAATTTATTTTATCAGCAGCAGCTGTATAAAGTGTTATGCCCCGTACACACGGTCGGATTTTGTTCGGACATTCCGACAACAAAATCCTAGGATTTTTTCCGACGGATGTTGGCTCAAACTTGTTTTGCCTACACACGGTCGCACAAAGTTGTCGGAATTTCTGATCGACAACCACGCGGTCACGTACACTACGTACGATGAGACTAGAAAAGGCCGGTTCAGAACCAAGCGCGGCACCCTTTGGGCTCCTTTTGCTAATCTCGTGTTAGTAAAAGTTTGGTGAGAGACGATTTGCGCTTTTTCAGACTCGTGGCTTTCAGACCGTTTTCTGCCGTTCAGTTTGTGCTTGTGGGTTTGTATCTGCTCTTTAGTGCGTACAAGCAAGTTCCGCGTGACTTTAAGGAGTCATTGTATTCTTGTTCGTTCGTTACTGGTTTTCAGGTCGCTCTTCACAGGCCTTGCTGTTCTTCAGTGTGTTCTGTTACTTCGTTCTGAGCAGCCGACCGTTTTCTAGCCATGTTTTGTATGCGTACTCCTCGTACAGTTCGTGCTGTGCGGGGGCTTGGTGTTGGGGTCCTGACCTTGATACAAGTCCAGTCCATGAACAGGGTGGGGAGGAGTTCATGGACCAAGAATTGGTTGCTTCAGCGTGACCAGTTCTCTCATATGCCTTTGCTCCGTGAGATCTGTGAGAATAATCCTGATGATTTCAGGAACTTTCTCAGGGTGACGGACCCCGTGTTTCACCGTCTGTTGGCTTCGCTGACCCCCTATATTAGCAGGCAGGATACCCGCATGAGGCAAGCCATCACTCCGGAGCAGAGGTTGGTCGCTACCTTGCGGTATTTGGCCACAGGGAGAAGCCTGCAGGACCTCAAGTTCTCGACAGGCATCTCCCCCCCAGGCTCTTCTTTGTGGACATTTACTGCTTGTGTTTGTTTGAGCTGACCCTGACAGAAATGTGGGGAGTCCAGAAAATGTCGTGATTGTGTAACCTTACAAAGCACTGTTGGCTGTTATTTACTAAATGCAAAGATACTTTGCACTACTACACTGAAACTGCACTTGTAGTGCAAAGAGTATTTGCCCTTAGGAAATTACCCCCATTTTCTCATCAAACAACAATTACATCACCCCAAAAATGTTGTAGAGTTGAGACAATAATCCACACATTCTTGATGAACAATCTTTTTAATACCTGCACAATCACATGTGCATTTACCCAAGGTTTTTCTGACAAACCAACATGTTTGTTGTATAACAATTTTTGTGGTGTCATTATCCAAAATCAAAATGTCCATTTAATATAAAACAGGCCTGTGTAAAACCAACAAGAAAGACACAAATCTTGATCTTACAAAGTTCACATTAGGTAGAACTGGAAGGCAATATCAGACATCAGTATTTAGGAACTGGGTTTGATATTGCGTTCAGATGGGGTGAAGTCACCCCAGGAAAAGCCAAATTTGGAAGATGCACACAAATTTCACAATGTCAACATGTGCTATCTGCCATCAAGGGACGTGTTTTGGGGGAGAAAGCCCTTCCTCACCGCTACTTTATTATTGAGGAAGGGGTTGCACCCCCAAAACGCGTCCATTGATCTCCCATGATGGCAGATAGCACATGTTGGCACACTGTGTGCATCCTCCAAATTTGGCTTTGGGAAAAATCACAAAAACATTTAGCACATTGTAGCACACAAAAGAAGAAAGTGATTTGGAGGGGCTTTAAACTCGCCACAAAACATCAATGATGTTTTTATATTTTGGAATAACATCATTGATGTTTTGCTTGATGTTTTGCAATTGTAAATTACACCCCATGATCTCCCCGATCAGGATCTGGGCACTTTCGGATGTGAAAGGATCTTCATCCACACCCTCACGATCACCTAAAAAGAGAGGAACCCCAAAATAAATTAGGTTTGCCAAAAAATGCCGCCATCCATCTCTTATCTGAGCCTGTGGTCGCAGACACTCACCTGTTGTGGTGACTAGTTCCACCACGTCTTCTTCCTCCTGCTCAGCTTGTGTTGGGGGGATTTCCCCTTCTTCCAGGGGGGGGGGGGGGCTCTGGTCTCCTC
Organism: Lithobates septentrionalis; assembly: GCA_037952835.1. Taxonomy (NCBI): domain Eukaryota; kingdom Metazoa; phylum Chordata; class Amphibia; order Anura; family Ranidae; genus Lithobates; species Lithobates septentrionalis. The sequence goes on along the minus strand of JBBDGP010000333.1, from coordinate 8,025,710 downwards.
GGATGAGGGGTGTCCTCCGAGTCTTTTATCCCCTATGTAAAACAAAAATGGTATAGTTAGCACACAGATATTTGATGGCAGAACTATAAAGATGAAACATTGCTTGGAAGTGGGGTACAATTGTCTGTTTTAGCCGAGTTCCAAGATGTAGCTTTTTTAGTGTCCTTTGTCAACCTCCAATACTTTATCTGTTTGGTACAAGCTTCACAGATGTAGCCCCCCCTATAGTATACACTGGAGCACTTGTGTGGGGCCCTAATAAAAATGGTGTTCTGGGGTCCCACACTAGTGCTCCAGTGTCCAGATGTGAAAACAGCTGCTCAGTGTCCTCTCCTTACACAAAATCTAGTTTGCATTTCATTCTAGTAACAAAGCCATCTACACAACCCAATTCTTTGAAGACAAGTATAGGGCCTCAAAATGGTGGCCAAATGCATATGGCCTAAACAATGGTATTTTATCGTCCGAAAGAAAAATGTGTGATCCGAACGAATAATGTGCCCATGAACATGAAAGTTGCCATTTTAAACTGTACAACAGTTACTAAAAGCACATGGAGCAGCACGAACGTAATAAACACCAAAAAAATAGGAACACAGCACAACTACTTACTTTTTTGCAGCACTCTCCGGATCTTTCTGTACTGCTCATGTTCTCGTAATTTCAAGTCCGACCACCGCTTCCTGAGCTGATCTTTCGATCGCCGTACCCCGAAATTCCGGTGCAGACTCCTGACTACTTTCGCCATGATCTTGGCCTATCGGACATTGGGGTTGGGGTAAGGCCCATACTTTCCATCATAGTCAGCCCTCTTCAGGATGTCCACCATCTCCAACATCTCCCCAAAGGACATATTTGAGTCCTTTAATCTCCTTCTGGATCGGGACGTTTCAGGCTCCAGCCTTTCCTCCTCCTCCTCCTCGTTGCTACAGTTAGCACGATCCTGCTGTCTATCCACCATGTGCTCTTCCCCCACTGCGCGAATGAAAAGGGGCGGGGAATAGACTAGAAAGAACGTCAGGGGCGGGCGGAGTTATACGCATGCGCAGTGTGTATAAAGCGTAATGCGCGCATCATACGTACGATCTGTGAGCGGAGGAAGGAGCATCGGACACGCCGATCGTGCTAACGAAGGTAAGATCTAAACTTGGGCCTATACTGCTTCTAAATGGAAGCCTATATTGTAACAAGATTATGGGAGTTTGGCCTGACATTAGGGTTTGTCTTGTGTTGTGTCTTGCAGAGAAAATGGATGGCTTCAATGACCACAACTTCCTTCCCCTGTTCATAGACCAGTACAGGGAGCTGCCCTGTCTGTGGCAGGTGAGACATCCCCATTATAACCACAAACAGAAGAGGCAGGCAGCGCTGGAGAAACTGGAGAAACTGCTGGAGTTGGTGAAGCCGGTGGTCCCCACAGCAACCATCCCTAAAATTGGTGGCCTGAGGAGCACATATCTTAGGGAGCGCAAGAAGGTCACAGATTCCCAGAGATCTGGAGCTGCAGCAGATGACGTTTATGTCCCCAGGCTGTGGTACTATGAGAGACTGCGATTTCTGTCAGACCACACTGAGGTCAGGGAATCACTCTCTACTCTTCCTTCCACGCTTCCTTCCATACCAGCTGAGGCTTCCGATCTCCAACCTGGGCCTTCCAGCCAGGAAGAAGTGGAGGAGCCCAGCTGGAGTCAGGTATAGCATTGTTCTACTGATTTCTGGGCAATAAATAAATGATGTTTATTAGATGTTAGTATTGATCACTAATTGCTGCTTGAAAGTGTTTTACATATCAATAGACAGTAGTGGGCACCCAAAATTGGGACAAGAATGAAAAATGCTGGGCTCACAATGATAGTCTGTTATATTTGTTAACATTCAATTTGCAGCAGTCAGGAGGTGAAAATTGTGTGTGATTGATGAATAAAATACTAAAACTATGTCCCTTTTTAATACACAGGAAGACCTCAGCCAGGAGGAGGCTGTGGAATGTGGCAGTCAGGAGGAGGCGGGGATTAGTGGCAGCCAGGAGGAGGCAGGGCTAAGTGGCAGCCAGGAGAAGCCTGGGACCAGTCGCAGCCTGACTGAGTCTCAGGTTCCTCCCCTCCGCCTGCCATACAAGAGGGCCAGGAAGATGAATCCCAGTCCTGTGCAGGATTCAGCATACAGGCTGATCCAGGAGGCTTCGGCGTCCCTCAGAGCCTTCCCCAGTCCTGCAGAGGCCCTTGCCTGCATGGCTGCCACAAAATTGCAGGGCATGCAGGAGGGCCAACGCAGGCTCTGTGAGGACCTGCTTTATAAAGTCCTTCGTAAGGGGGAGAGTGGGGAACTGACACCCAAGACGGATGTCATGGAGATGGACGATCCTCCTTCTCCTCCTCCTCCTGCTGCCACAACTCCACCACCACAGCCGAAGTCTGGAAGGAAGCGTGGAAGGAAGACTTGAGAGTGATGGCCCTGGGTTCAGTCTGGTCTGACAGAAGATGCAGTCTCTCGTATGACCACAGCCTGGGGACATAGATGTCATCTGCTGCTTTCCGGATCTCTGGGACTTCTGGACCAGACTGCCCTCCCTAAGATAAGTTCTCCTCAGGCCACCAATTTTGCTTTTAAATAATTGATGTCTGCCCTGGGGGTCCAAGGCTTCGCCAATTTCTGCAGTTTCTCCAGCGTTGCCTCCCTCTTTGTTTTTTTTATAGTTGTGACTCCTTAATAAATTTTTTTTCGGGAAATTCTACTCTCCTGTGTGTGTTTTCATCCAAAAAAGACAGTTTGTTGGTGGCGATTCAGGTACATTTCTAAAGTACAATGTGAAATTAACAAGGGACAACAACACCAAACAATCTCCTACAGATTAAATACAACAACATATAATGGTGTTGTGGGAACTTGTCACAAAAAACACACAAACATTTTCGGGAGTACAAATCAAAATCACCAAAAAAAAAAAAGAGAACCACAAAAAAAAATCTACATTAGTCAAAAAAAAAAAAAATGTTGTCAGATGTGAGAAATCAAAATATATTGAGGGAATCCCGATAAATAGTAACGAAAGAAGTTTGTGAGAAGTGTGTGTGAATATGAGCAGCAAAACTACTTCATTCTTGTCACATTATAAAGAAGAAGAGAGTGCGCTGTATTAAACCATTTTTAACATTGCAGTGTGATGAAAGTGCTGTATCCATTGCGAACGCTAAGTTTACCAGAACGAGCTGGCCCGTGTCGGAATTTCTTCAGAGCATGCGTGGCACTTTGTGCGTCGGAACAGGCCACACACGGTCGGAATTGACGCGATCGGATTTTGTTGTCGGAAAATTTTATCTCCTGCTGTCCAACTTTGTGTGTCGGAAAATCCGATGGAAAATGTCCGATGGCGCACACACACGGTCGGAATTTCCGACAACACGCTCCGATCGGACATTGTCCATCGGCAAATCCGACCGTGTGTACGGGGCATTATACCGTGTTAGCTATCAACAATGTAGAAGTTAATTTAGGGCAATACCATTTATTGACTAACTAAATAGATTGTTGTGCAAGATTTGCAGACACACTGACCTATAATTCAGGCTAAATATAATAAAGTTAACCAATAAATGGTATAACCCTAAGTCCCAACTTCTACTTTGTGTTTATCACATGGATACAACGTTGAAAGGTTTTTCTCATAGTGCTGCAGCATAGTTTATTAGATGATTTACTCATTCAAGGTGCTGAATAGCATAAACACAAAATGCTTGTTTTTTTTTGTTTTATTGTACTCTGGATTATCATCAGTTACTGAGAAATATACACTATAATAATAAAAGTATTGGGGTGCCTGCCTTTACACACACATGAACTTTAATGGCATCCCAGTCTTAGTCCGTAGGGTTCAGAATTGAGTTGGCCCACCCTTTGCAGCTATAACAGCTTCAACTCTTCTGGGAAGGCTGTCCACAAGGTTTAGAAATGTGTCTATGGGAATGTTTGATCATTCCTCCAGAAGCACAATTGTGATGTCAGGCAGTGATTTGGACGAGAAGGCCTGGCTCTAATTCATGCCAAATGTGTTTTATCGGGTTGAGGTCAGAACTCTGTGCAGGCCAGTCAAGTTCCTTCACCCCAAATTCCCTCATACATATCTTTAATGGGGATGCTATTAATGTTCATGTATGTGTAAAGGCAGGCTTCCCAATACTTTTGATAATATAGTGTATAAAACACTAGTAAAAAAATTGATATTTTTTCTTTTTCAACTATAAGTACTTTTCATGCACAAAATTCCCTTACATTACATTTGGGCATCTTTATTTTGTGGACAAAGTGGTTATTAAATATTATGGACTATTGATTTCAGAGAATAGTAAAAGGCATCTTTGTCTGTAAAGAAACAAAGATGTAAAAAGGAAGTGCATGCAATTTTTAACAATGATGTTAATAATAATAATAATAATAATGATAATAATAGTAATAATAATAATAATAAGAAGAAGAAGAAGAAGAAGAAGAAGAAGAAAAAGAAGAAGAAGAATGTAATAAAAGTTGCATTTCTGAAGATTAGTTTTCAACATTAGTGGGGAAGGAGATTGTTTAAAGTAAAGTCACAACATGCAAACATTATTTGTATAAGATTCCTTTATACTCCTTATCTGTAATAGTAAAAACAACTTGACTGTATTGTATCCATCATACATTTTCATTAGAGCACATTGAGATTATACTCATTTGTTTAACAGAAGAATGAGGCATTTAAGTGATGTCTTTATTGATTAAGCAAAGCTTAAACTACTAAAGATCTTAGTACCACAGTGTGCAATCAATTTTTCATTTATATTCTTCAATGTATTTCAAACACAATCCTGCCTTTGGATTACAGTTTTTCTCCATTGTTTTGGCTCATTTCTCGAAACAGAAATGACATTCTCAAAACTCTAACTTCATTTGGCAAAACAGTCTTACAGTTCAGCACAACATTATAACTCATGTGCAAAAGCTCACATCTCTCCCAAAACTGTTCACTCATGCTTCAAAACCATATTCCTTTCCCATATAACGAGTCAGTGCTACCAAAATGGCAAAGATTCTTCTCAATTGCTTTGGCTCATTTCTTGAAACAGACCAGACGTTCTCAACTCTCTTGGTGCTTTTGCCAAAATAACCTGGATGGTTCAGCACAACACCATGGTTCACCTTCAAAAGCTCATATCTTTCCCAAAACAGTTCACTCATGTGTCAAAAATAAATTTCTTTCTCATTCAAATAGTCAGTGCCTCCAAAATGCTTCGTCCCTTTGGCATTGTGTAAGAACTGCAAGTCAAAATGTTTAGATGTTTTGTCTCTAAGGCAGAGGACCATTGAAATATCCCTCATGTCCACCTTTCAGTCTTAGCCCAGTCCTTCATTGACAATGGTTACTGTACAGTTTTTGTCTAGCTAACTGAATACAATTGTGTATAAAACTGAAAAAAAGAAAAGATTTTAGGGTAAGAGTAGCCTCCAAGGTTTGACATCACACATTGCACTCATACTGCCAAGGAAAAAATACTTTACAGTATTGTAACCATTATTATTCACACACAAAGTAACTTCCATACATCAGAGTAAAAAGAAAATATATACAGCATAATATACGGAAATATAAACACACAAACATAAAACAAGGAAAATTACATTTAGCCTACAATGCTGTAAATAAAGCTGGAGTTTCACAACAACTGTAACATCTCTTCACTGGCCACCGTCCTCACCCTCCTGCCCATCCACACGCTGCTGTCTGTCTGGCCACAGATTCTCATCAACATCGCAGCGTATATCCTCCCTTGCGATGCAACGAGGGAAGAAACGGCGTGCATGTCACAACCATCCCCTACACTGATCTCCTGTAATATCCTCACAGGCAGCGACCATTGCATGGAGTAGGGACCTCTGATCTTGAGCCCGATGCTCATACACTCTCCACCTCTAAGCGGAGAAAAACTCCTCAATAGGGTTGAGGAAAGGAGAGTAAGGTGGTAGGAACACCATATCCATCCTTGGATGAGCAGTGAACCAGGCCCTGATAAGCGGGCCACGGTGGAAATTCACATTGTCCCATACAATTATATATTGTGGTAGGTGAGGCCCTATGAGACCTCTCTTATTTTCAAGGATCAAATCCAAATGAAGGCGGTCCAAGAAGATGAGGAGCTTCTGTGTATTCTATGGGCCAAGACTGGGGATGTGAGTGGCCACACCATTCTCAGAAATGGCAGCACACATAGTTATATTGCCCCCTCGCTGGCCTGGGACATCCACCGTGGCCAATAAAATTATGGCCACGTCTTTGGCCCTTGGCTAGGTTGAAGCCAGCCTCATCCACATACACGAGTATGTGAGAGGTCTCGTTTCCTTCCAATGCCATTATTCTCTACAATAGAGTAAAAAAAGAAAACATCAAATCAGTCATACAGAAGAATCATACACGACAGTTACAGACAGTTACATAGGAATGTTCTACACAAGTTCAATATATTACTGGTCAGTATTTCAGTGGTTCCAAACCTGGGGTACATGTACCCTATGCAGAGGTACTACAGGGGGTATTTGACAGAAAGGGGAGGGGAAAAATTATCAATGAGTAGACTTACTGAAATGTTACAGTAAAAGCTACAGTATTAGATAGATTTACATGGGAGGCACTACTGTAATTTCAGCTCTTTGACCCTTTTTCTTAGTGTATTATATGTTATATTCTTCAAAATAGGAAAATAAGGATTATAATGATAATTGCATCATACAGTAAGCTGCAGTTTTTAGACAAAATGTTTATAAATCAGATACGTAAATCAAATACTTTCATACCTGGATTACCTAGATTCAGAAATCAGCTAAAGTGGGTACTGAAACCAATACATTTTGGGAACCACTGCTTATGGTAATTGTAAAAAGGTTATCTTGATGGACAACCAGTGACTGACTTACATGTACATACTGGTACAGCAGCTCTTTCACTCTGTCAGATTTCCTCTCAAATGGTACCCTGTAAATTTGCTTCATTGTCATTTGATGCTTCTTCAATATGGGGACTATTGTGGAGATGCTTATAGAGTTGACATTTTGGAATATGACATTGTCTTGCAGTGCGGATCTGTCTCAATGTGATGGCATTATTTGCAAACACCATGTTACAGATCTCTTGTTCTTGTTGTTCATTGAGAAGTTTTCCTCGGCCACCCGTGCCAGGTTGTCGTCCAATCCTAGACAAAGAATTCAAAGGACAACACTCCATTCGTAATTTATACCTTATGTATTCCGTACAGAATGAGTTACCAATGTAATCGTATTGTTGTTTTACTTACAGTAACTTTACCACAATTCCAATGCATCACTGCACAGTGACTGGAATACTACTGTAAACTGTATCATCAATATTGTAGAAAATAAACTATTCCATACTATTCCATAGTTTATTTTCTACAATATTTTTCTTGTCATTGTTAGCATCATACGTAACATCCCACTGAGGTAAGATACTGTAATACTGTAGGCCTATCACACACACACACACACACACACACAATGAATACGTAAATGAGTAAATAAACATATTTGTTGCTCTATGCACAGTGTCCTGTCCTATACATTATATAATTCCATCATTGACTGACTACATACCTGTTTTCCCTGCGAAAGATTTGGATGATAGAGAAGACTGTAGAGCGAGGTACATTAGGCTGCACTCGGCGACCTTCCTCCGCCATTGTGAGGCCATGGTTAATGACATGATCTATAATTGTGGCCCGAATTTCATCAGGGACAGCATAGTGTCTTCGTGCTCCTCTGCCTCTTCCCCCTATTCCACCACCACTCACCCTTACTCCTCTTCCTCTTCTTCTTCCTCTTCCTCGAGCAGGCAGTTTCCCTTGTTCATTTACTTGGCCAGGTGCCTCCATGTTCAGAAATTGTACTGGTCCTGCATGGTCAAGCTCTATATATACATGTTTGACAGCATTTACAATCATGGACAGCACCTGTCAGGTAACTAAACATACTGTTTGATTGGTCATCTGAGACCAACTCCAACTCCTCCTTTGTTAGTCAAGTTCTAGTTGCACCTGACTGTCAATTGCTTTAATCATATTATCAAATGTCCCACATATGGTATTCATGGTATTGTGGTTCCTGAATAATTTTGACCATTGAACAGACTATTGTGCATGTGATGACTTAAACAATGAAATGACGCTGACAGGTTTTGAAGAGAACAACCATTAGACTGAGAATTGACAATCGGTTTAGATCAACAAGATCTATTCACTTGGAAATTGTGCTAAATGTAGGCTACTTGTGCTTGATCATTTGAAAGATGTACTGAGACATTGAGACATGTACTGAGACATTTGCAATTTTGATGAAATGAATGAGAAATTAAATTCAGTTGTGGACAATTGCCAAGTGGTTTGGAGATTTTTCCATCTTGTTTTGAGAATGTCATTTCTGTTTCAAGAAATGAGCCAAAACGGCATGCGCGGCCGGCGATGATGGTGGACGCTCATTAAAGTAGCTCCGGACCCGCTCCTTCCATTCCCGGACCCTGCTCCACAACGCTAGCCTCACCAGACCCAGGATCCACTGGAAAAGACCCCGGAACTCTCCGGGCACCTCATGGGGAAAATAGGATCCCAGCGACAAGGATACCAGGGGTTCGTCCCACCTCCGACCTCCCGGCCGGCTCAAAGCATGGAGCGGTTCCTGTATAGGCCGCAATCCCCGGCCTCAATTAGCCAGACGGCTACAGCGTTCGCCGTGGAACGAACGGCAGATACGGGGACCACTGCACCGGATCGCTCTCCACACAGTCCCCTATCCCAAGAGACACCATCCTCTGCACAGCAACAAAGAAGGGAGACTTCACATGGTAACTACAGAGAAACAGGAGAACATGCTGCAGACCTCCTTGCTGACCATCCTGCATTATTCACAGGTACTTCCACCCCTACCCCTCCACCCCCAGACAGGTCAGTCACAGTTACAGTTGCGGTGCTTGACTTAAAACTACAGTCCCTGCTGCAAGACCTGACCCGTAACTTTACAGTAGCAGTAGGGAAACTGGCTCAGGAGCTACGAGGGGAAATTGATCAACTTGGCGATCGAACAGATACTTTAGAATCCAAATTTGATGAACTGGTGAAATACGTGCACGTGCTTGAAGAAGATAACGTGTCACTCAAACAAAGCATGTTCCAGGTCCAATCACAGCAGGAGGACCTGGAGAACAGGGAGAGACGCCAAAATTTGAGAATCCGTGGTATTCCAGAAACAGTCCCTGATAAAGAAATACGTCCCTATCTCCTAGGACTGTTTGTCACTATGGCTCCACATATTCCGGATATAGACTGGAGACTAGACAGGGCTCATAGGTCCCTAGCTCTGAAACCACCCCCAGGCACCAACCCAAGAGATGTAATCGCTGCCTTCCACTATTATGAAAGCAAAGAAGCTCTCATGACGGCCACGCGAAATAAACATCGCATTGAATATAAAGGAGCTAAACTCCAAATATTTAGTGATCTATCTCCCATCACTCTCGCCAAAAGACGTGACTTACGGCCGGTGACCATGCACCTACAACAACACCAAGTTGCCTACAGATGGGGTTTCCCCTTCCGCCTCTCAGCCTCGAGGGATGGCACTCAATATTCAATGCGAGCCTTACACGAATGTGAGGCCTTTGTCCGTAACTTGGGTCTGCCGCCCATCCCTGAAGAAGATCTGCCCCCGCCACCATTGAACATGGTCCCCGGCCCTCTTCAACCGCTCACAGCGATCTGGACCCCGGTTCGTCGGAGACGTCAAAGAAACCTCTCCACCCCTCAACGCCCTGCCTCAGCTAGACTGCCTACCTGAACTCACCCCACATAAGGAGAGACAGCTCCTCAATGTTTCATCCCTGTTTTTTCTTCTGCCGTCTTCCTCGATAACCCGAGGGTTTGGTGGCGGCATTACCCTGGTGTCCGCAGAGAGAGACCTCCACATTCCAGTCCTTGATGGCCTAGGTTAACGGCAATTGTTCCAGTCTTGGACTTCAAATCCCCAGCCGTGAAGGCCCCTTCTCTCTCACTCCGTTTTTTCCCTTTTTTTTCTCTCCCCCAGAATCTAAAGTTTAAAGTTGGCATACACACTTTTCTTTTCCTTTTGGAGGGAGCGGGAACCATCGCTGACCGACATGCTCCTCTATAGGTCTATGGCTGATAGCCAAGTCCTCCTGAAGATTTTTTCATCTTCAGGCTTACAAAATGTTTTTTTTTTATTATTATTATTATTTTTCTTTGGACTTTTTTTGTAGTCCATATTTTTTCTGTATCTTTTGCTTTTTTTTTCAAACCTAGGCCCTTTTTTGGCCTGAATACATACTTAACTTTTGCTGGTTATTGTGTTAATATATATTTGCTCACTGTCTATATGCTAATTGAGAAATGTGCAAAGATTTTACAGATTAATTTACACGAGTTAAACATACTGCTGCTTATTACTAGGATTTCATTAGCTGTAAATTACTTGTCCTCCTTATGGCTCTGAAGGTCTTCTCATGTAACGTGAAGGGCTTGAACTCCATTCACAAACGCTGGTTGGCCTTGAAGGAATTCAGAGCCTCCGGAGCCGATGTGGTCATGGTTCAGGAGACACATTTCCGACCGGGAGGCTCCTTTAAGTTCGCCTCTAAATTATTTCCCACCACATTTGTAGCCTCCGACCCATCTGGGAAGGCAGGGGTAGCAATTCTGTTCAAGAATTCATGCCCTATAAAAGTAATTGATTCCAAATTAGACCCCCAGGGACGATTTGTTATCCTGAACTGTGTCCATTTGAAAACAAAACTTAAGATTGTTAACATATATGCACCCAACTCTGGACAGATAGGTTTCCTCACTAAGGTTCTTGAGGAGGTACAAAATTCCCCTCACCCATTCACGATCATAGGAGGAGACTTCAACATGTGTATGTCCGCTAACAAAGATAGACTAAATCTCTTCCAAAATACTCCCCCAACTCAAGCTTATAGGTTATCTACCTCTTTCCGCAAATTAATCCGCACCCATAACCTGTTTGACTCTTGGAGAGTAAAACACCCCACCGGTAAACAATTCACTTTTTACTCCCCCCCACACAAAGGATACTCTCGCCTAGATTATTTCCTACTCTCCGCACCCCTACTATCCCACTTAGTCGCCTCTGAAATTGGCCCAATTACATGGTCTGACCATGCACCCATAACTTTAGATATATCCCTACATGTAGCATCCCCTAAATCATGTCATTGGAGACTTAATGAATCTCTCCTGAAAAATGAAGGCATTAAACAACGACTCCAATCAAAACTGATTGAATATTTCGAGTTTAATGAGGGATCTGTCTCAGACACTTCCATGTTGTGGGAGGCCCACAAGGCCTTCTTTAGGGGTGAGTGCATCTCTGCCAGATCGCATAGGAAGCGTCACTCGCTCCAACAAAAATCTGAATTATTGACCCAATTGCGCTCGGCCGAGGCGCACTTACTTCAAGCCCCCACAACTTCCCGTTTAAAGGAGGTGATAAATATCCGTAATAAAATCAAATCCTTAGATATGAATAAAATCTCCAAGGCCATTCTATGGTCAAGACAGAAGTTTTACGAATATGCTGACAAACCCCACAGAATGTTAGTGAACAAGCTGAAACCGCGTCCAAGCCTCTCTATCCCTGACCATTTAACACAACTGGATGGAACCCCCACTTACTGCCCCCAAAACATGTCTAAGGTCTTTGGAGATTTTTACAACAAATTATATAACTGTCTAAGCTCAGACCCACATACCCAATTCACACAAAAGAAATTTGACTCATTTATCTCATCTTTGAAACTCCCACAAATATCACCTGACCAGCGCACCTCATTAAACGCCCCCATAACCACTGAAGAATTAAGCGAAGTGACTAAACTACTCCCCCTACATAAATCCCCAGGTCCAGATGGACTCCCCTACTCCTATTACAAAACCTTCCTTCCTATACTATCTCCACACATGTTAAATCTATATGCCTCCTTACTAAAAGGTACAACACCCCACCCCCAATTTCTTCATGCCCACATCATAGTTATACCAAAACCAGATAAAGACCCTTCTATCCCTGACAACTATCGCCCTATAGCCCTGCTAAATTCCGATTACAAAATCTTCACCAAAATTTTAGCGAACAGACTCTCAAAAATTTTACCATCTCTGATAAATAGAGATCAGGTTGGATTTGTCCCCCTGAGACACGCAGGGGACAATACTAGACGCACCATAGATCTTGTCGATCTACTAACTAGAACTAAAACCCCGGCAGTAATACTTAGTTTAAATGCACAGAAAGCATTTGACCGCCTTAGTTGGCCTTTCATGTTTGCGATCCTGACCAAATATGGCTTCTCAGGTCCCTTTATACAGGCCCTTAGATCCTTATATTCATACCCTACCTCCCAAGTACAACTTGCATCCTACCTATCTTCCACGTTCCCCCTCAGTAACGGTACTAGACAGGGTTGCCCTCTATCACCCCTACTTTTTATACTCAGTTTAGAACCCCTAGCTACAACAATCCGCGTAAGTCCCTCCATTACAGGAGTACGTCTACGTCAGTCAGAATATAAACTATCCCTCTTTGCAGACGATATTCTTTTAACACTTACTCAACCACACACGTCCCTACCCTCGCTACATAAAATTCTAAACACGTTCAGTGAAATATCTGGGTTTAAAATTAACACCACCAAAACAGAAGCCCTCCCCATAAATATTACATCAACTAATCTGACCATCCTTAAACAGAAATACAATTATCATTGGAGCTCTACATCCTTAAAATATTTAGGTGTCCGAATTACAGCATCATATTCCTCATTATATCAGGCGAATTTCCCCCCCCCCCTATTCCAAGAAATTAACCGCTTGCTGAATCATTGGACCACTTTGCCCATCTCCCTCCTGGGACATATAAATATTCTAAAAATGTCTATCCTCCCTAAACTACTGTACTTATTTGAGACACTCCCAGTGGCAATACCAATGTCTCAGTTGAAAATTCTTCACAGGAGAAGTCTCCGTTTTATTTGGAACAACGCCTCACATAGGGTGGCGGGCTCGGTGGTCACGGCACGCAAGTTTAAAGGGGGCCTAGGTGCCCCTGACTTCATAAAATACTACTACGCTTCTCATCTAAGGGTTCTTACCTCGTGGATCAACAGAACTGCCCCAAATAGATGGGCGGACATTGAAATGAGCATAACATCCCCAGTACACCCGTGCTACATGCTCTGGCCGTCCACGGACAAATATATGCCCCAGCTGAGATCCCTATGCCTGGCCCCAATGCTCTTCACACTGGCAATATGGAAGAAATGCTCCACTAAATACGCACTTTCATCCACATGCTCACCCCTCACCAATATCCTCTTTAACCCAGACATACCAGATAGTCTGTCCTATGAACGCATGATGCCCTGGACTAAGGCCGGGATTTTTCAACTGCAACAGCTAGTCAATCCAGCCACGAGACACTTGTTATCCTTTGGAGACCTTAATAAACAACACCAATTACCCAAAACAATATATTACTCATATCTCCAAATCAGACACTTCTTTTCTATCAAAAACCCCACACTATCTCTAGATAAACCTACCCAATTTGAAATGCTTTGTGCTACAGGCCCTCATGAACCCCAACTGATATCCACAATTTATAGAATACTCCATGAGGCCACCCCCTTAAAAGTAGATACACATTACTATATGAAGAAATGGTCACAGATTCTCCAACACGACATATCTATCCTAGACTGGGATAAGATTTGGACCTCCATTTCCAAGAGTTCCAGATGCATTTCTCACAAAGAAATCGGCTACAAAGTACTTTTGTTTTGGTATAAAACTCCAGAAAGACTACATGCGGGAGATCCGTCTAAATCCCGACTGTGCTGGAGATGTAACAAGAAAGTAGGCTCCCATTTTCATATCTTTTGGGAATGCTCTCTGGTTATACAATTCTGGGAGCAGATCCAAAAACTACTAGAGAAGCTGGTGGAAATCCTCGTTCCCCTGGATCCCATATATTATTTACTAGGTCTTCCCTACCAAGGCCTTCACAGAGCAAAGCAGAAACTGATGTCATACGTATTACTAGCAGCTAAGAAAACTATCCCTAAACTTTGGTTATCCACTTCCCCTCCCACCCTACCGCATACTCTAACCATCTTAATGGATATACGTAGAATGGAACATCTAACTGCCATGGTTGAAGATTCCATACAGAAATTTTCTCTCATTTGGCAACCATGGGATGACTATGATAATAACAGTATGACAAAAGAAACGAGCTGAAAAGGCGGATGAATATAGTAATACACGTTTTCTATTTCCTCGAGCTAATACGTATTTTACTCCTCTGATTATGCAATTCTTCCTTAACAAGATTCCCACTTCCTGTAGGACAAGTAATGTATTCACAGTAACACCGCTTAATTAATAACCAAAGGTCCTTATCATTTGTCATTTTCAATCTTAAAATTGTAATGTAAAGTTACCCTAAGGTCCCTGATAAGGTTATGCGCTCTTGATAGACAGTATTGAAGCCTTCTGTTTTCTTTTTTTTTTTTTTTTTTTTCTTTATTCTGAATGTGACTTTAATGTTATTATAATTGTCATGGAAAAATGTTAAATAAACAATTTAAAAAAAAAAAAAGAAATGAGCCAAAACAATGGAGAAAAACTGTAAGTATGGGGTTGTGTCAAGTAAATAGATATCAAACAAGTCAAGACTCTAAATTGCTTGCCCCAGTGAAATGGAAAAAAAAAACTGAATAGCAATGGAGGGGAAAAAGGGATTTTTACGGTGCAGAGATAATAGAAAAGAAAGTTATATAAAAAAACTGATTTTTCATTTAACATTCAAGGTTAAAAACATGTAGATAGTACATAGTTAACAAATATTACAGTGTTTATACAGTTACAGTGGTCAAACAGGACACAAGTGTGTTTTTTGAGAAATGATATGGCTGCATACTAGCCCGACATGTTTCGCTGTATTGCTTTTTCAAGGGATATGCAAGCCGAAGATTATATCATCCAACACTCTTATGCCCCGTACACACGGTCGGATTTTCCGATGGAAAATGTCCAATCGGAGCGTGTTGTCGGAAATTCCGACTGTGTGTGGGCTCCATCGGACATTTTCCATCGGATTTTCCGACACACAAAGTTGGACAGCAGGAGATAAAATTTTCCGACAACAAAATCCGATCGCGTCAATTCCGACCGTGTGTGGCCTGTTCCGACGCACAAAGTGCCACGCATGCTCAGAAGAAATTCCGAGACGGGACAGCTCATTCTGGTAAACTTAGCATTCGCAATGGATACAGCACTTTCGTCACGCTGCAATGTTCAAAATGGTTTAATACAGCGCACTCTCTTCTTCTTTATAATGTGACAAGAATTAAGTAGTTTTGCTGCTCATATTCACACACACTTCTCACAAACTTCTTTCGTTACTATTTATCGGCATTCCCTCAATATATTTTGATTTCTCACATCTGACAACATATTTTTGTATATTTTTTATATATTTTTTGGCTTTAATGTAGATTCTTTTTTTGTGTTTCTATTTTATTTTTTTTATTTTTGCGATATTGATTTGTACTCCCGAAAATGTTTGAGTGTGTTTTTTGTGACAAGTTCCCACAACACCATTGATATGTTGTTCTATTTAATCTGTAGGGATTGTTTGGTGTTGTTGTCTCTTGTTAATTTCACATTTTATGTTAGAAATGTACCTGAATCCTCACCAACAAACTGTCCTTTTTGGATGAAAACACACACAGGAGAGTAGAATTTCCCCCAAAAAATTATTAAGGGCTCACAGCTATAAACAAAGAGGGAGGCAACGCTGGAGAAACTGCAGAAGTGGGTGAAGCCTTGGACCCCCAGGGCACACATAAATTATTTAAAAGCAAAATTGGTGGCCTGAGGAGTCCATATCTAAGGGAGGGCAGTGTGGTCCAGAAGTCCCAGAGATCCGGAAAGCAGCAGATGACATCTGTGTCCCCAGGCTGTGGTCATACGAGAGACTGCAGCTTCTGTCAGACCAGACTGAACCCAGGGCCATCACTCTTTGGTCTTCTTTCCACGCTTCCTTCCATGCTGTGGCTGTGGTGGTGGAGTTGTGGCAGCAGGAGGAGGAGGAGGAGGATCGTCCATCTCAATGACATCCATCTTGGGTGATAGTTCCCCACTCACCCCCTTACGTAGGACTTTATAAATAAGGCCCTCAGAGAGCCTGCGTTGGCCCTCCTGCATGCCCTGCAATTTGGTGGCAGCCATGCAGGCAAAGGCCTCTTCAGGAGTGGGGAAGGCTCTGAGGGACGCAGAAGCCTCCTGGATCAGCCTGTACGCTGAATCCTGCACGGGACTCGGAGTCGTCTTCCTGGCTCGTTTATGTGGTAGGCGGAGGGGAGGGACCTGAGACTCAGTCAGGCTGCGACTGGTCCCAGGCTTCTCCTGGCTGACACTTAGCCCCGCCTCCTCCTGGCTGCCACTAATCCCCGCCTCCTCCTGACTGCCACATTCCACAACCTCCTCCTGGCTGAGGTCTTCCTGTGTATGAAAAAGGGACATAATTTGAGATTTTAAGTCATCAATCACACACAATTTTCACCTCCTGACTGCTGCAAATTGAATGTTAACAAATATAACAGACTATCCTTCTGAGCCCAGCATTTTTCATTCTTGTCCCAATTTTGGGTGCCCACTACTGTCTATTGATATGTAAAACACTTTTTTCAATCAGCAATTGGTGATCAATAATAACATCTAGTAAACACCATTTATTTATTGACTAGAAATCAGTAGAACAATGCTATACCTGACTCCAGCTGGGCTCCTCCACTTCTTCCTGGCTGGAAGGCCCAGGTTGGACATTGGAAGCCTCAGCTGGGGTGGAAGGAAGCGTGGAAGGAAGAGTGGAGAGGGATTTCCTGACTTCAGTCTGGTCTGACAGAAATCGCAGTCTCTCATAGTACCACAGCCTGGGGACATAAACGTCATCTGCTGCAGCTCCGGACCTCTGGGAATCTGTGACCTTCTTGCGCTCCCTAAGATATGTGCTCCTCAGGCCACCAATTTTAGCTTTTAAATAAGGGATGGTTGCTGTGGGGACCACCGGCTTCACCAACTCCAGCAGTTTCTCCAGCGCTGCCTGCCTCTTCTGTTTGTGGTTATAGTGGGGGTGTCTGACCTGCCACATACAGGGCAGCTCCCTGTACTTGTCTATGAACAGGGGCAGGAAATTGTGGTCGTTGAACCCATCCATTTTCTCTGCAAGACACAACACAAGACAAACCCTATGTAAGGCCAAACTCCCCTAATCTTGTTACAATATAGGCTTCCATTTCGAAGCAGTATAGGCCCAAGTTTAGATCTTACCTTCGTTATCACGATCGGCATCTCCAAAGCTCCTTCCTCCGCTCACAGATCGTACGTAAGACGAACGTGTGTTACGCTTTATACACACTGCGCATGCATATAACTCCGCCCGCCCCTGACGTTCTTTCTAGTCTATTCCCCGCCCCTTTTCGTTCAGGGCAGTGGGGGAAGAGCACATGGCGGATAGACTGCAGGTGCGTGCTAATTGTAGCAACGACGAGGAGGAGCAGGAGGAAAGGCCGGAGCCTGAAACGTCCCGATCCAGAAGGAGATTTAAGGACTCAAATATGTCCTTTGGGGAGATGTTGGAGATGGTGGATATCCTGAAGAAGGCCGACTATGATGGAAAGTATGGGCCTTACCCCAATCCCAATGTCAGACATGCCAAGATCATGGCGAAAGTGGTCAGGAGTCTGCACCGGAATTTCGGGGTACGAAGATCAGCTCAGGAAGCGGTGGTCGGACCTCAAATTACGAGAACATGAGCAGTACAGAAAGATCCGGAGAGTGCTGCAAAAAAGTAAGTAGTTGTGCTGTGTTCCTATTCTTTTTGTGTTTATTACGTTCGTGCTGCTCCATGTGCTTTTAGGAACTGTTGTACAGTTTAAAGTGGCAACTTTCATGTTCATGGGCACATTATTCGTTCGGATCAAACATTTTTCGTTCCAACTATAAAATACCATTGTTTAGCCCATATGCATTTGGCCACCATTTTGATGCCCTATACTTGTCTTCAAAGAATTGGGTTGTGTAGATGGCTTTGTTACTAGAATGAAATGCAAACTAGATTCTGTGTAAGGAGAGGACACTGAGCAGCTGTTTTCACATCTGGACACTGGAGCACTAGTGTGGGACACAAAAACGCCATTTTTATTAGGGGGGCCACACAGGTGCTCCAGTGTATACTATAGGGGGGTCTCCATATGTGAAGCTCACACTAAACAGGTAAAGTATTGCAGGTTGACAAAGGGCATTCAAAAAATTACAACTTGGAACTCTGCTAAAATTGACAATTGTACCCCACTTCCAAGCAATGTTTCCTATTTATAGTTCTGACATTAAATATCTGTGTGCTAAGTATACCATTTTTGTTTTACATAGGGGATAAAAGACTCGGAGGACACCCCTCATCTGAGGAGACCAGAGCCCCCCCCCTCTGGAAGAAGGGGAAATCCCCCCAACACAATCTGAGCAGGAGGAAGAAGACGTGGTGGAACTAGTCACCACAACAGGTGAGTGTCTGCAACCACAGGCTCAGATAAGAGATGGATGGCGGCATTTTTTTGAAACCAAATTTATTTTGGGGTTCCTCTCTTTTTAGGTGATCGTGAGGTTGTGGATGAAGATCCTTTCACATCCGAAAGTGCCCAGATCCAGATCGGAGAGATCATGGGGTGTAATTTACAATTGGAAATCATCAAGCAAAACATCAATGATGTTATTCCAAAATATAAAAACATCATTGATGTTTTGGAGCGAGTTTAAAACCCCTCCAAATCACTTTCTTCTTTTGTGTGCTACAATGTGCTAAATGTTTTTGTTATTTTTCCCAAAGCCAAATTTGGAGGATGCACACAGTGTGTCAACATGTGCTATCTGCCATCACGGGAGATCAATGGACGCGTTTTGGGGGTGCAACCCCTTCCTCAATAATAAAGTAGCGGTGGGGGGCGTGGCGACCGAGCTCCAACATGGATGCCTAACTAGAGAGCTCCGCTCGGCCGCCGGAGAGAATCTTCATCCATCCACTTCCACCGACCCCATCCGAACCGCAAAAAACATCCACGGACTCACTGAGACCCGCTGTGCACGGCGTGATGCCCAGGCACAGGAAAAACCCGCAGCATTTACAGAAAATGCAGGATTTTTTCAAAGGGCGCGAGTTCCAACAAAATGGCGCCGGCGCCTCAGGCAGACGAACGGAGCCGCAGGCCGGGACCAACAACGGCAGCTCCGGTGCAGCGAAAATACACCAAAGTCTCCACCTGAACAGCGGATCCTCCTCTGGCACCTCGAGCCCCTCCACCAGGAGCCCAGCTAAACAAAAGCAGCGGATAACATCCCCGGACCGGCCGCTTGCGGACCCTGAGATGGAGGTAAGCAGGCCTCAAAATGCCACAGGCACGGCGGTGCATATCTCACAAGACCCCATAGCAGCATTCCCAACCTCTGACAGGCCAGTGTCAGACACAGTCCTTAAAGAGATGCTGCTCTCACTTAAAGCATCCCTGCAAGCTGATATGACTGCTGGCATTAACAAATGCCAGAGAGAGGTCCAGGCCTTAGGCAGCAGAGTGGATCACATAGAGCAGCGAATGGGAGAATTCACTTCCTCATTCAACTCAATGGTAGATGCCCATAGTAACCATGATGAAGAAATCGCATGGCTAAAAAACAAGGTCGCAGACTTGGAAGACCGTTCCAGAAGGAACAACCTAAAAATAAGGGGGATCCCAGAAACAGTGCAGGCCGCACAGCTACTGCCATACACACAGGCACTATTCTCAACTCTGCTACCATCCCTTTCAGCACAAGACCTGATAGTGGATCGCATACACCGTTTACCCAAACCTGCATTCCTTCCTGAAAATACTCCTAGGGATGTGTTACTTCGGGTACATTACTACCATATCAAAGAACAGATTCTCACCACATCCCGAAAAGCTGACGAGAGGCACCCACAGTATGCAGACATACAAATCCTCCCTGACCTGTCCAGGCATACGCTCCAACAGCGTCGCAATCTTGCGACCATAACTAAGGCCTTGAGGAACCACCACATACTACATAAGTGGAAATACCCCGCCAAACTATCAATCACCCACAATGGAGTATCAGTCATGGTATCCACACTGGAAGAAGGTATAGCAGCACTCCGCAAGTGGGGTATCTTAGCCGACACAACCAACTCGCCTTCCCAAAACCCTACACCTAACCCACTGCAAGAGGACTGGCAAGTGGTCTCTCGCAAACGCGCCTCAAGGAAAGCTACTGGTGGAAGTGGCTAAAGCACTAACGTTAAGCAAAAATCAATTCTCTCCGGACAACAGGGGTCAAATAATTGATCACCCTGTTCACCTCCAGTTATTTGAAGCAGTTACATCTGCCTTTGGATCAGTTTATGGATCCCCTTCTTATTGAATTTACATACAGTTTAATAACATTCTTTTTTTTTCTCAACGCTTTTATTTTTTACCATATGTTTGAAGCACGTCATCCAGCAGCGCACATTCATCCTTATCCAGATGAAGACGGCACAAGCGACACCTACGTGATCTACTACAGCCAAAGTGAGTACCCACTCCACATAAAACATCAGACAACACAACCACCCACAAATGCCCATTAAGTGTTTATCTATAAATGCTAGGGGTCTTAACCACCCCGCGAAGAGACTCTCCATGTGGAAAGAGGCTACAACACACAAGGCAGACGTATTATGTGTGCAAGAGACCCACTTTCAACTCACAAAAGCTCCCAGCTGCTCACACAAAGACTACCCACATGTATATATGGCATGTACACCAGAGAAGAAAAAAGCCGGAGTATTGATAGCACTTAGGAACACTGTCTCATTTCAACAAAAGGACATTGTCCTGGATCCCAATGGCCGATACATCATCCTGAAGGGAGACATCAACTCAAAACCGTATACACTAGTCTCCCTTTACGCACCGAATACACATCAAACCCGCTTTATCAACAGACTTTTCAAGAAACTACAAAACCATATATACGGGAATCTTATTATCTGTGGTGACTTTAACCTCATTATAGATCCCAAAATGGATACGTCTGCTTCAAAACCACACAGCTCCTCTTACCTGAGCAAAACAATCCACCAAGCAGAACTGTACGATGTATGGAGATGTAAGAACGCGAACGCGAGAGACTATACTTTTTTTTCCCACAGGCATTGCTCATACTCTCGCATTGACCTATTCTTGACAGACAAGTGGCTGTTACAGAATATCTCCTGTGCGAAGATACATGACATAACATGGTCTGACCATGCTGCTATCACTATCACCATAGATGATCAGGTTGTCTCCTCCTCCTCACCCATCTGGCGTAGCAATATAAGATTATTACAAGATCCCCAAACCTCAACAAAGATCTCCCAACACATCAAAGAATTTTTTCAAAACAATATAGATTCTGTTGAAAACCCCTTCACCCTATGGAACGCCCACAAGGCATACATGAGAGGCATTCTCATACAAATAGGAGCAAGGGAAAAAAAGAGACGTAATGCCCATATTGACTCAATCTTAAAAAATATCCATAGTTTAGGAGAACAAAATAAACAAAAACCTAATGCAATTCTTACCCAGAAAATATCAGCTCTCAGAGATGACCTCAGAAATAGCCTATCTCAACAATATGACTATCACCTTAGACGTCTGAAACTACAGTCCTATGCCAATGCCAATAGGGCGGGCAAATACTTAGCCAACAGATTAAAAGCAGTAAAATCCAAAACGAGAATAGCTCATCTAATACACCCCACCCTCAAACACAAAGTCACAAACCCGCAAGACATAGCTAATCAGTTCGCTGACTACTACAGCAATCTATACAACATTAAAGACGACCCCTCCACATGCCAACCCACCCACGACGACATCCACAACTTCCTCCAAACATTAAAACTACCATCATTAACGGAATCCCAACTCCTTACATTAAATTCCCCATTCACTACAGCTGAAATTGCCGCTACCATAGAAACACTGCCAAATGGCAAATCACCCAGACCTGACGGGTTTTCCAATGAATATTTCAAAAAATTCAAGCCATGCCTAGTACCGCACCTACAATCAGTCTTTACTAAAGCAGCAACTACAGCAACATTCCCCCCAGAGATGCTACAAGCGTACATAGTTACCTTACCCAAACCAGGTAAAGACCCCATTACGCCATCCAATTTCCGCCCAATATCTCTTTTAAATTCCGACATTAAGATCTACGCCAAACTAATAACTAGAAGATTAACTACCTATATTCCATCATTAATCCAAAAAGACCAGATGGGCTTCGTGAGGGGGAGGCAAACCTCAGATGCTACGAGGAGAATAATTAACATCATTCATCATGCCGAATTGACGAAAACGCCTTCTCTGCTGCTCTCCATAGATGCAGAGAAGGCGTTTGATAGAGTGAACTGGAAATATATGTCAATGACTTTATCTAAATATGGTTTTAGTGGTAACATGCTGAATGCGATTCTGGCCTTGTATTCCTGTCCTTCGGCCCGGGTATACACGTCCAGTATGCTTTCCACTCCCTTCCAAATATCCAACGGAACCCGCCAAGGTTGTCCCCTATCCCCGACAATTTTTAACCTCATGATCGAACCCTTGGCGGAGGCCATCAGATCACGTGCAGGTGTAACGGGTTTTCAATTTGGAGCCACCACACACCTTATCAACTTGTTCGCTGACGACGTGATACTATTCTTGACAAATCCACGTACATCACTCCCCACAGCACATGAGATACTAACTTCCTTTGGGAATGTATCATACTATAAGGTGAACTGCTCCAAATCCCTCATTCTGGACCTTGGTGTAACCCCCAAAGACCGTACCACGTTACAACACTCACTTCCATACACTTGGAGTTCCAAAGGAATACCATACCTAGGCATTACACTCACTAACCACACCAGATCCCTAATTGATGCTAATTTGAAACCCCTTATAACCAAATTAACGACTCAAGTCACCAACATAGCCAAACACAAAATATCTTGGTTGGGTAGGCTAGCAGCACTTAAAATGTTAATCCTCCCCCAAATCCTATACACCTTTAGGGTACTCCCGATCACCATCCCAGAACACTATCTCAAATCCCTTTCTAGTCTCCAATGGAAACTCCTGTGGGGTACAAAGAAAGCAAGATGCTCACAAGCCACACTAATTCCTCACAAAAGAGCAGGAGGGGCGGGACTAATAGATGTTCACGATTACATGTGGGCAACTAGGTTAGACCAAATCAAATACTGGTTTTCCCCCAATGAAGTACCACTGTGGGTAGAGATTGAAAAAACCTTAGCCCCTATACAAGACCTACCATCGATCCTAATAGGTGATAGCTGGATACCCTGGAACCTCAAGAAGTTGCCTCCCACTATCAGCATCTCAATCAAAGCCTGGAGATTCCTTTTATCACGACATGGTTCTGATCATAGAAAATTAGACTATAAACTCCCATTAAGTATAGTCGAAGCTAATATATCAATGATATCCCTGAAAAACTTCCCTTCGCAACAGGTTAATAATGTACAAGACTTGTACCACAACAAGACACCCAAATCCGCAGCCTGCCTAATGAAAGACCACAACATGCCACATAATATGCTCTTTACATGCTTACGGGTAGCTCACCTAACACACAAACACCCGTGGAACGATATCCACCTGCCAACCCCTGTATGGCAACACCTAACCCAAGGATCACTCCATAACAAGGGAATATCCCTATACTACAATTTGCTTCAGGGAAAAACGAAATTTCAAAAATCCAAAACACACTTTAGGTGGGATAGGGATATGAAAACTTCAATATCCGACAAACAATGGCAATTTGCGTTCAAGACCATACAAACTGCATCACACTGCACCACACACTGGGAAACATCCCTCAAGGTAATCCACCGCTGGCAATATACTCCCTCTAGGCTCTCAAAAATGTTTCCCAACACCTCACCTTTATGTTGGAGAGAATGTGGACAAAAAGGACATCTTCTCCATATGTTCTGGGAATGCCTTAATGTCACCAGCTTCTGGAACAACATCTTTAAACTTTTGGGGGAAATTACAGGCGTTCTCACACCCCCTGACCCCAAATTAGCTATACTACTAATTGGACTAGAAGTATTCCCTTACTCGTTGAGACATGTAGTAACACACATTTTATTGGTTGCTAGGTCCCTAATACTCAGTAACTGGAAAAGTGCTCCAACACTTAATATAACGGATGTGACTAGAAAGGTCCAACAACACTATATTTTCAAACGACTTATAGCAATTAACTCGCTAAGATGTGAAACTTTTGATAAATTATGGGAAACATGGACTAACAAATATCATTATACCTAAACTACTGTATACATAACCTGAAGATACAATATATGAATGCTCTGGATAAGTGCTTCTCTCCTATGTTTCCTTAAACTTCTTTATGCTTCTTTTTATTTTTATTATTGTTTACCCTACTATTCCCCTATTATTATTTGTGTAATATTTTATTTTGTGTATTATTATTGTTTAACCTTTGTGATCACTCTTAAAATCAATAAAAATCTTAAATGAAAAAAAATAAATAAATAAATAAAGTAGCGGTGAGGAAGGGCTTGCTCCCCCAAAACACGTCCCTTGATCCCCCGTGATGGCAGGTAGCACATGTTGACATTGGGAAATTTGTGTGCATCTTCCAAATTTGGCTTTTCCTGGGGTGATTCCCCCCATCTGAACGCAATATCAAACACAGTTCCTAAATACTCATGTCTGATATTGCCTTCAAGTTCTACCAAATGTGAACTTTGTAAGATCAAGATTTGTGTCTTTCTTGTTGGTTTTACACAGGCCTGTTTTCTATAAAATGGACATTTTGATTTTGGATAATGCCACCACAAAAATTGGTATACAACAAACATGTTGGTTTGTGTGAAAAACCTTTGGTAAATGCACATGTGATTGTGCAGGTATTAAAAAGATTGTTAATCAAGAATGTGTGGATTATTGTCTCAACGCTACAACACTTTTGGGGTGATGTAATTGCTGTTTTATGAGAAAATGGGGGTTATTTCCTAAGGGCAAATCCACTTTGCACTACAAGTGCAGTTTCAGTGCAGTTGCAAGTGCACTTGTAGTGAAATGTGTTTTTGCATTTAGTAAATAACAGCCAACAGTGCTTTGTATAAGGTTACCCAATCACGCCATTTTCTGCACTCCAAACATTTCTGTCAGGGTCAGCTAAAACAAACACAAGCAGTAAATGTCCACAAAGATTTATTTTATTTTTTTTTATTATAAAAAGGCTTCACAGATTGTCTGGCATATTGATGGCCCCCCTACCCGCAAAGAACTCCTGGTATCGTAACCGGACATCACGGGCACTCAGGGAGGGCAAGCCAGGACGCCCGCTTTCAAGCGCCGTCAGTGTGGGTTGATGTATCATTCCGGCCTCAGGCCCAACTGAGCCAGCATAGTTTTCCGAATGTTTCCTTAAAAAGTTATGGAGAACACAGCACGCAAGTATTATATGGTTCAGTTTATACTCCGCCATATGGATGGGTGTCATAAATAGGTGGAACCGGCTGGCCAGGATTCCAAATGTGTTCTCCACCACTCTTCGGGCTCTGGCCTCTGTTCCGGGGTGAGGGTCCTCATTGGGAATGGCCGCATCAGGTGGTCCCCCAGTGCAAACGCTTCATCAGCAACGAACACAAATGGGAGTTCTTCCACATTGTCCTCTGGAGCTGGCAAATCCAAGCTGCCATTCTGGAGACGCCTGTAAAACTCCGTCTGGGCGATGACTCCACCATCGGACATCCGGCCATTCTTCCCCACGTCCACATACAGGAAGTCGTAATTAGCCGACACCACCGCCAACATCACTATACTATTGAACCCCTTATAGTTGAAATAGTACGACCCCGAGTTGGGTGGTGGGACGATGTGGACGTGTTTCCCATCAATTGCCCCTCCGCAGTTAGGAAAGTCCCACCGCTCGGCAAAGTGGGAGGCCACAGTCTGCCATTCCTGTGGCGTGGAAGGAAACTGTTGAGGAAAAAAAAAAACATTACTATTTTTGATCAGAAACATGGCAAGCAGATTAGGCACAAACATTATGGGGCAACCTCCAGATAGCATTTATTAAGGGGAATTTAACAACGCCAAAGTATAAGGTACACCCCTTCCCCCCTCTCATGGGCCATTTCTAACATTATGGGGTGTGTGGAAATCTTGGACAGGTAACCCTCTTCACTTCATTGAGAGATGAATGCCTAAATACAGGGTATTACTTGGAACAGCCCCTCCTTAGTTACACTATTGGCAGCCCACTGGACAGGTAAGAAGTGTCATGTTACAAAGATATAAATACACATTGTACACATTTGAGGACATTTGTACATTCTGCTATTACCTGTCAAGATAATAATAGGATACAAAAACGTGAAACAGTACCATTTGAAAGTATACAGGCAGGACCTTGCACTACATGCTTTGGGGAATTCATCCATACATCAGAGCACAAAAGAGATGGGTATAGTTTGTATGGGTTTGGCAAAGTCAGCAGATAGATGATTGAGGATAGGTAGAGAATTGGGATCAGCTGACTTAGCAGTTGGGGGGAGGGAGCGTTACTAAAAATTATTTGGGGACACCACCAAAAAAAAGCCTCTGCCACTCTGCCATAATTTAAAGCAAAAATAACATTTCAAAACATTTTAGGGGGTGTTTGGGGTAAAGCACTACTATGTAGCTGAAAAAATACATTGTTAAGTGACTACATGAGGTGAATTTAGGGCCAGGAGAGACCATGCTGGGGAGGTTATTGAAGGGCAAATATGTATGAAGGACCTAAAATAATAATTACATAAAAATCCTGCATGCATGAGGACAAAGGGGACATTCACAGCATATTCAAATCATGGTAATTAGGGAATGAGGAAAGAAATACAATATATTATCAAACATTAAATACAATAAAATGTGATATTAAAGGATACAAGTCTTACCTTCATATACTCCTTCTGCAGGACCTGGATGATGGCAGAACAGGTCTCTGGGATAATGATTCCCAGAGCATGGGGGGAGATGCCTGTCGAGAACTTCAAGTCCTGCAGACTTCTCCCTGTCGCCAAATACCGCAGGGTAGCGACCAACCTCTGCTCTGGAGTGATGGCTTGCCTCATGCAGGTATCCTGCCTGCTAATATAAGGGGTCAGCGAAGCCAGCAGACGGTGAAACACGGGGTCTGTCATCCTGAGAAAGTTCCTGAAATCATCAGGATTATTCTCACGGATCTCACGGAGCAAAGGCATATGAGAGAACTGGTCACGCTGGAGCAACCAATTCTTGGTCCATGAACTCCTCCCCACCCTGTTCATGGACTGGACTTGTGTCAAGGTCAGGACCCCAACACCAAGCCCCCGCACAGCATGAACTCTACGAGGAGTACGCATAAGCAACATGGCTAGAAAACGGTCAGCTGCTCAGAACGAAGTAACAGAACGCACTGAAGAACAGCAAGGCCTGTGAAGAGCGACCTGAAAAACAGTAACGAACGAACAAGAATACAATGACTAATTAAAGTCACGCGGAACTTGCTGCACGCACTGAAGAGCAGATACAAACCCACAAGCACAAACTGAACGGCAGAAAACGATCTGAAAGCCACGAGTCTGAAAAAGCGCGAATCGTCTCTCACCAAACTTTTACTAACACGAGATTAGCAAAAGGAGCCCAAAGGGTGCCGTGCTTGGTTCTGAACTGGCCTTTCCTAGTCTCGTCGTACGTGGTGTACGTGACCGCGTGGTTGGCGATAGTGTGTACGCAAAACAAGTTTGAGCCAACATCCGTCAGAAAAAATCCTAGGATTTTGTTGTCGGAATGTCTGAACAAAGTCCGACTGTGTGTACGGGGCATTATTCTTCTTTTGATGAGGCCTTGGTAAAAATTAGGAGATTGGGTCATAAAGCATTATTAGTTAAAGCAGATATTAAGTCTGCTTTTAGACTTTTACCCATTCATCCCTTGGCGTTTAACTCATTAGGTTTTTATTTTAATGATGCCTATTATTTTGACAAATGCCTTCCCATGGGCTGCTCACTATCTTGTCATTATTTTGAAATGTTTTCATCGTTTTTGGAGTGGGTAGTCTCTTGTCAATCCGGTTCGACCAATTTATTGCATTATTTGGACGATTTTCTTTTTATGGGTCCTTCTGATTCTGAGGAATGTATGTATCTTTTTACGGAATTTCAATGTATTTGTCGGCTTTTTGGTGTACCGCTTGCACATGAAAAATCTGTCCTTCCAACTACTTGTTTAGAATTTTTGGGTGTAACTCTAGATATGGACTTGATGCAATTTCGCTTACCTCAGCAGAAGATTGCTAAACTTCTTTTTCTGGTTAATTTTGTTCTCTCTAGACATAAAGTGGTTTTGCGAACGTTGCAATCTTTATTGGGTTTGTTATCCTTCGCTTCCAGGGTCATTCCTATGGGCAGGGTGTTTTCTAAATGATTATATCGGTCAATTTTGGGCATTAAGTCTCCTTATCATTTTATTAGGATTACTGCTTCTTTGCGTGCTGATTTGCTAGTTTGGAAACAATTTTTGTCCTCTTTCAATGGTTGTCCTTTTTGGCAAGAACCCTTTTGTTCTTCAGTGGCCCTTGATCTATTTACAGATGCTGCTGGCTCCGTCGGTTATGGCGCTTATTGGCAAGGTCATTGGTCAACGGGTGAATGGCCCCATTCCTGGATTGACAGTGGTTTGACAGCTAATATTACCCTTTTGGAACTGCTCCCTGTTCTGATTTCCTTTGAAATTTGGGGTTCTTATTTCACAAATCGAAGAATAGTTATATTCTGATAATAAGGCTGTTGTATATGCTGTTAATTGTCTTTCATCAAAATCTTTAACAGTCTTGGCCGTTCTTCATCTTTTGGTTTTAAAATGCTTGGAAATAAACATTTGGTTAAAAGCTAAATATATTCCCGGAATTGATAATTCTGTCATTGATTCTTTGTCCCGTCTACAGTTGAAACGTTTTCGAATGTTGGTTCCGGATGCGGACATATACGGAGTGCAGTGCCCTTCTCGGCTGTGGGATCTGGTTTCTTGAAGGTTTGTTTGGCCATCAGTAATTCGTTAGCACCTTCCACGTGGGTGGAGTATAAAGCCGCGTAGAATTCTTGGTGTGCTTACTTGGATACTACTGGTCAGGCTAGCACTCTTATTTCTGAACATTTACTATTAGCTTTTTTAGAACAACTAATGCTTCAAGGTTATTCTTATTTGCATATATTGAAACAATTGGCTGGAATTTCCTTTTTTGCAAAGTTGCTGGGTTTCCCATCTTGTATGAGTTTTTTCTCTGTTAAGCAAGTCTTGAAAGGTTATCGTAAATCATCTGTGACACATGATTCTCGTTTGTCTATTTCCGCTGATATTTAAAAAAAACTCGTTATTTCAACTAAAACAGTCTGTTTTTCCATTTACGAAGCTTTGTTGTTTAAATTGGCCTTTAGTTTGTTTCTTTGGAGCCTTTAGAATTTCTGAACTTTTACCTAACAATGTTAAGGGATGTTCTGGTATTTCTTTTTCGGATTTAGTTTTAGGTAGTAATTTTATACAAATTAGGATTAAAAGAAGCAAAACGGATCAATTGGGTCTTGAACGATGGGTCACATTACGTCGACTCGACTCTTCTCCAATTTGTCCCATTTTATTGATTAATCAATATTTACCAGTCCGCCCAGTTGGTCCTGGTTGTCTTTTGATCCATTGTTCTGGCCTACCCCTCACGCGTTATCAGTTTTGCTCAGTTTTGAAAAAATGTTTGATTCATTTAGGTTAAAGTCACCTACCTATTACTTCTCATTCTTTTCAGATTGGGGCTGCTACTACTGCTTCCAAACTGGGTTTATCTGCAGATGTTGTTAAGAATATAGGTAGATGGAGATCGAGTTGTTATCGTTCTTACATACGTCCTAATTTTTCTGTTTAATTTCAGTTCTATAACGTCTGGATCGTCGGACATTTGTTCATATATTGGGCTTTTCGTGGAGCTATGGTTAGAACATATGGTGTTAACTTAAGTTTTCCTTTTGACAATTTTTATTTATGGTGGTATGCTTTGCGTGGAATGCGACTAAATTATATGCGACAGACTTTATCTTCATTGTATGCCTCTTGGCCTCCTCCTCAAATTGTCATAATTCATATTTCCGGTAATGATATTGGCAATCACCATACTTTAGACATGATTTCACAATTAAAATTTGATTTTATTCAATTACATTCCGTTTTGCCTAATTCCATTCTTGTATTTTCCGAAATTGTTCCACGTTTGACATGGCTACTTAACCCTGAACTTAAACATTGTGAAAAAATTTGTAAAAAAATCAATAGAGCCATGGCTAAATTTATGCCTTACGTCAATGGCTTGTCTTACTGACATATTGATCTAGAAGGAGGTCTGGTTGGTTTTTATAGGTCTGACGCTGTTCATTTGTCGGATATCGCTTTGGATGTTTTTAATGTAGGCATTCAAAACTGTATTGAATTGGCCGTGGGGCAGGTGGGGTGCCAGGCTCATTTTTGATAAGCCTGGCGTATGGGACAGTTATGGAACTGTTTAACATGTCTTGGTATTAACTCGAGCTGTCATGGCTGAGTTATAGTGATAGTTTACAGTATAAATAAATGAGTGTTGTGTTTTAAAGAAAATGGACATGTTTATTATTGTTATAAGTTGGTAAATAAAATATAATACCAATAATAAAGTGCCCCGGCCATTCAAATCCATTGTAGTATTGGTTTATTATTGAATAATTATTATTATTGTAAATGTAATTGTTCTGCATATGGTCCCATTTGATGTACGTGCAATATTTATTTTAAATAAATTTGTTATCCCAAATATATTTTCACTATTGGAGGCTTCCATCTCTATTTTATTCCCTATATGTGGAGTTTATAGCCAGTCAACTGAGCGGAGTGTGGAGTTTGCAAGAGACTCTCCAATACACTTTGAGCTTATTTTGCCAAACACAAGAGTGAATGGCATCAGCATTTGGTGAGCGCTTTTCTTGAAGGGGTTGATCCTCTGTTCATCACTGGTGGAGGATTTCGGTGTAATATTCACATAGATTTTTCTGCACTTTTCAAAAAAGGACTGCTTTTTACACATGGAATTGCAATATATTTTCACAATCTATTTATGGACATTTACATAATTTTGTACATTATTTGAATTTTGCTCTAATTATTTTTGAGCACTACTCTGAAAATGTTATATATATGTTTTTGCATTTATTGATTTTTTCATCTGATGTTTGATTAATTATTGTTTTAGGATGATTGCTTTCACTCTGATGTTCACAGTGATGGGGGAGCTTTAAGTTCTCTTTTATTATTTTTATTCATTTGATTACAATTTAATTTTTTACACATTTTTTTTCATTTAACTTTATTGCTATCACAAGGGAGCAAACAAGGCCCCTATCTGACAACATGGACAGGTGACAAGCACTCTTTATGGAGACATCAGTGGCCTATTAGACCCCCACTGTCTCCTCTGTCCACTACTGCAGCTACAGTACTGAAGCACAGAGCATACTTGATAATCAAAGCAAGGGAAATTGGTGCTGCTTAAAACAAATATTTAAATAACGTATATGTGCTACCAGCCGCGATACTATGTAAATTAAAAAAATATTAATATATAACAATATCCGTGAGTATATTGTCTGTTTTAAAGAGTATAATAAATATAGACACCCAAATGAAGTGAGAATAGCGATTAAATGAATATATAAAAAATAACTAAGTCAATATTGAGTCCACTTCTAGAAAAAATATATATAATAATAAGAAAAACTATCCACATCAAATATCCATATTCACAGAAAGTAACTTGTGCTTATTTCCAAGTGATGCGATTTATCTCAACTTCCGTGCAAAAAATAAATGAGGTGACTTTTCCGTGCTCCCCCTTAGGTAAATGCACTCACCAGACGCCCCTACCCCTGCAGGGGTAAAGAGCATGTAGTCTTGGTGTCCTGAAAATCAATATGATCTCCTGCTCCATGATGTCGTTTACGCAATAGGATATCCACATGAAATCAATAAAAGCGGGCACTCATAGCCTGAAATAATAATTAAAATGCCATAAAACTATCCCCTATTTTGTAGACTCTATAACTTTTGCGCAAACAAATCAATATACGCTTATTGCATTTTTTTTTTACCAAAAATATGTAGAAGAATGCACATCGGCCTAAACTGAGGAAAAAAATAGGTTTTTTTAATTTATATATTTTAGGGGGATATTTATTATAGCAAAAAGTAAAAAATATTGCTTTTTTTTCCACACTTGTCGCTCTTTTTTTTTATAGCGAAAAAAATAAAAACCACAGAAGTGATCAAATACCACTAAAAGTAAGCTCTATTTGTGGGAAAAAAAGGACGTCAATTTTGTTTGGGCGCAATATCGCACGACCACACAATTGTTAGTTAAAGTGAAGCAGTGCCGAATCGCAAAAAGTGGTCTGGTCAGGAAGGGGGTAAAATCTTCCAGGGCTGAAGCGGTTAAGTAACCACCAGAGTACAGTGGTCAGGATTAAGTAATGTTTGGAGTTCAGGATTAATTACCACATAAAGTTCAGGGGGGTCACAATTAGGTTATATCCAAAGTCTATGGGTCAGGGTTAAATAAAGCACATAGTGGAGGGGTCAGGTTAAGATCAAATATCTCACAGAATGCAGCTGGTGTCCCATATGTCCAGTGTGTGGCTTCTTATTTATGTACCTTCTTTATTACTGTAAACCATGAATTTGTCAACAAAAGCTGGCCACTGTAGAGTAACCATTGCAGTGTGCAGGCTCCAATTAATGTTGCACTATGCAGGAACTTTGGTGACACCGTACCCGATTCATCTATGATGCCAACATATCAAGCCCTATATTCTGCTCTCCTGTAGTGATCCTGCAAAAGACTAACACAAAGTGGCACATAATTGTGAAGTGGAAAAAAAACGATAAATGGTTTTCAAAATTTATATCTGAAAAGTGTGATGTGTATTTGTATTTAGCCCCCTAAATCAATACTTTGTGGAACCACCTTTCTCTGCAATTACAGCTGCAAGTCTTTTTGGGTATGTCTCTATCAGCTTTGCACATCTAGGGAGTGAAATTTTTACCCATTTTTCTTTGCAAAATAGCTCAAGCATTGTCAGATTGGATGGAGAGCGTCTGTGAACAGCAATTTTTAAGTCTTGCCACAGATTCTCAATTGGATTTAGGTCTGAACTTTGAGTGGGGAATTCTAACACATGAATATGCTTTGATCTAAACCATTCCATTGTAGCTCTAGCTGTATGTTTAGGGTCGTTGTCCTGCTGGAAGGTGAACTTCTGCGCCCCAGTCTCAAGTCTTTTGCAGACTCTAACAGGTTTTCTTCTAAGATTGCCCTGTATTTGGCTCCATCCATCAACTCTGACCAGCTTCCCTGTCCCTGCTGAAGAAAGGCATCCCCACAACATAATGCTGCCACCACCAAGTTTCACAGTGGGGATGATGTGTTCAGGTTGATGTGCAGTGTTAGTTTTCTGCCACACATAACGTTTTGCATTTAGGTGAAATAGTTACATTTTGGTCTCCTCTGAGCACCTTCTTCCACATATTTGCTGCCCCTCCAGAGTTACCATGGGCCTCTTGGCTGCTTCTCTGATTAATGGTCTCCTTGCTCGGCCTGTCAGTTTAGGTGGACAGCCATGTCTTGGTAGGATTGCAGTTGTGCCATACTCTTTCCATTTCCAGATGATGGATTGAACAGTGCTCTGTGAGATGTTCAAAGCTTGGGATATTTTTTTATAAACCATTTTTTTATAACCTAAAAAATTGGACTCATGTGGGCTGGCATGTGATTGCCAACATCCCTTAATATACCAGACAAAAAGAATACCTCAACTGTTTGGGATATTTAAGGCAATGTAAACAGATTTTTTAAAAAATATATTTTTATTAATACAAAAATATCTAAAAACAATGATCATATAGATCCAAGTAATTGCTTAAAGTTAAATGTATGAAAAATGTATAAAATAACATAAACAAATGTCAGAAAGTAGCGAGTACAGCTAAGTTCAACAGAGAGATAAATAACATGTACCGGTAATACATAGTTGCAAAGTCTGACGTGTTTCGAGAAAGTACATAAAATTCTTCATCAGGAACATTTGGCAACTTTCTGAAAGTACAAACATGGTATGAATACATGTTTTCAAAACATTATTAAACGTGTCCGAGACGTTTGTCAAGAAACACTTACGTATTGTAATATTCAGATGTTGATCCTAGGAATGGAAAGAAAGCAACTCCAAACTGGACACTTCACCATTAACAGAATAAGCCCTCCATCGCATTAAAGAGCCCTAGAGTATAAATACTCAACAGGGATATCCAATATCTAAACCTCCACCATTGTATTGTAAACCCCCAAAAATTTATGGGGAGAGAAAAAGTGGGAGCAGGACCTAAAACAAAAAATAATAGTGTATAGTAAGTAATAGAAAATAAAATAAATAAATAAATTACTTACAAGGAGCCACGATGTAGATATGCTCCCATAGGGATGAGCTGTTGTCATCTATCAGTATAAAGCATAAAAAAGGAGCGGACTCCCCAAAAAAGAAAAAGAAATATCCTGTGCATGAAAGAAAAATACCTCCTGCACCCTGCACACTGTGGAGCTGACATCCTCAGGGCTCCCGGCATCCTCTTTATATATCCCCAGTGATTAAAAAGGGCGCCAAAATCTGACATCATGCAGACCTGAGCGCTGCATCTCAGAGGGGATGGACAGCTGGAGAGCAGAGGGAAGGGCCGGCGTATGGACGTACGGTGGCTCGATCACTCGGGAAGTGGGACACAATACCTGATGAGAAGCCGGCGCCGTCACCATGGTAGCAGCATGGTAAGACATCTGACGCTGCCAGGGCAACATGCGCCGATCAGGGGGGCCCAGGGGGAGGGAGTGGCGTCACCACTATGGCAACAAATCAGAGACCATCTGATGCATCAACGGCAGCGGCGCCTCCTCCAAAAAACCCCAAAACGGCGAGCGCCCACAGCAGACTAGGGAGATGGAACCCTGATCCCCATCACAGAGAGAGGAGCTGCCTCATTATCAAAAGATATACGAGGCAGATCCTTCATCCAAACCCAGTGGATGTCTGTCTTTGCTGCAGATGGAACAGCACAATCATGTATAGCCCAGATCCATCCGCAAAGCAGATAGATGGAGGATATATGAAGGCCAGCGAAGGCAGACATTACAGTAGATGGAAAGGTCTGGCAGCCTAGGAGGAAAAACCCGGGAGGACCCAAACATGACATGGGTCATAGAGGGACAAAAGCCCCACAAAAAACAGAATGTACCAATCTGGTGAGGCCGATGTCACACCGGAGAACTAAAACCCCCGACACACAAAGAAAAAACCCCCCTAGGCAAACACCAGACAGGCGGTAAAAATACCGCCAAACTAGGTCGCCACGGTGGCAGCCCCCATTGACTCAATGGGGGCCTACGTGTGCCGAGAATGCGATGGTGACAACTGGAGGTGGGTGCCAGAATGGAGAAAAACAAATCAAACCCATACCTAGGAGGAACATCAACAACAAATAAACATGTACATGTATACAAAAAAACACACATAGTAACCAAAATCATATGATAAGAAACAGTAGGATGCTTCTAATATCACAGCCTGCATATTGTATACTGCATTCACATAAAATGGATAAACAAAAAACAAAATAAATAAATAAACCCCTAAAGGATACGTTTATGATGGTTCCAACTCTCCACAATAACTGCCAAAAAAGGTGCATGAAATCCTTCAGGGGAGAAACCATCTGAGAGGAGAAAGAATGTGAGTGGTCCAACCAAAAGATCAGCCGGACAGAGTAGATAAGTCCTGAAACTAAAAAGGGGAACAGAAATGAAGTGAATTATCAAGAAAAGCTTTTAGCTTCATTCAGGCTAGGAGGGGTGGTGGCATTTAAATACCTAATCCAGCGCATTTCGTGCTGTAAAAGTGTTTTGTTTCAATCACCACCTCTCATAGGTATATGTACCCGATCAAGGACTGTGAAATTGACCATTGGCATTTTATATCCATTTTTTTTGCAACATGTCTCCCAAGTTTGAGATAAAGGTTGCAGATCCGGGGGGCGTGTCCAGACGTTGTGGGGAAAGGACGTGTGGCTGAAGAGCTCCGCCGCCCCTTCTACAATCCACTGCCATCTCGCGCAATAACCAACTGGGAGAACCCCCAAACCCTCCCCAGCAGCCACTGGACATTCCCTACACCAGTTCTTGGTGAATTTGTGGAGCTCGAGCAACCGTTTGAACTTCTATTAGGCTGCAGCGGGCTCCACATCAGAGAGACCGGCCGCCATCTTGTGGCCTGTGAGATCTCCGTCCCCGGGCTCGAGTGCCACGATCGGCAGAGCAGAGGTTGGCCGACACATCCACATCTGTGGGGATTGACCCCGGGAGGAGGCTGTGCTGTGTGGGGACCCGAAGGACCGCCGGAGGGCTCGCAGCGGCGAGCTCCGAACACCCACGGCCCACCGATATCTTGCGGCCTGTGCAGCCTCCAGCGTTCCCAGGCTCAAGTATCGCGACCGGCGGGATGGGGGAACTGCTAATTCATCTATATCCACAGCAGATGTCAAAGGGAGGTAGCTGGACTGTACAAACTCCTGAGAGAGCGCCAGAAGATCAATATAAGGAGATTTCTTGGCACCCACCGCACTCCGCCATCTTGCGGCCTACTATATAAGGTGCATCCTCCACATTCAGGTACTGTGTGCTTTGGGGATACTGTGCTGCTTTTCTTGTACCTAAATCCTTGCTAGAACTGGGTCCTGAAGCAAGCCCTGAACCTGCACAGACAGCTCAGACACCCAGATTCCTAGCCGGCCCCTGTTCCCAGTATTCAGGTCGCCTTGCTCCCCCTGCACACATCACAATAGGAAGATCAGACTGTTAACTGGTGTGGTAGAAGGGTATGGCGCTGTTCCTTTATCTAATTAATGGTTTCCTACCTGCATATTTATGTATTTCTAGGATTAAGCAAGACGTACAGGTATCAGGTGGTGATATCCTTAAAAGATATTTCACAATGTTGAACAGAGTATATAAAAATATATGAAATAATAATAGTGTCAAACTCCATACATAGTGTTGTTATTTAAGTCTTATATTTCAAATGGCATTTAGTGAACGTGCATAAGGTTGAGCGGGTTAAGGGGGACCAAAAACAAAAAACAAGGTGGGGGGAGGGGAGGGAAAGGGGGGGGTGGGAATGAAGGGGGAAGGAGGGAGAAGGGGGGGGTGTGGGAGGGCAAGCAGTGATGAACAAAACTGATGAGTATCCAAAAATCAATCTTGGTAAAGTGCAAACGTGCTATCAAGTTCGTAAAATGCCCTTATTGTGCAATAAACGTTTCTATCAGATTCATAAAAAGTCCTTATTTGTGCAATAACTCGGTGCATGTAATGTTTGTGATTTATAATCCTTCTGCTGTTCAAGAATCCGTACTTTAAATGTGCAGCCACTCACCAGCTCACTTCACCCCTGCAGGGGTATCAGGCAGTTACAGTTTTGAGCCACTGTACGGCAATCTCTGGCAGACTCAGGATCGTGGTGTGTCATGTAAAAAGAGAGAAGGGGTGCCCATAGTGTAAAATCGTTTTTTTAAAAAATGTATTTAAACAAGTGGAGAGGTACTCACAATTTCACAGTATCAATCAGGTAAAATAGACAAAAGTCACGGTTAACCTTCAGCTGTTGCAAGCAAGTAATGTTGGGAAGCACAGATTAGGCCACGCCCTATGCGTTTCGTCGTCAGGACGTCTACGGGAGCGTGACCTGTGCTGTGTCTTCCCACCTTTATATAGCGTGCGGTGTCCCCTTATTGATTTCTTAATTGGCATCCATTTTGCCTGTGATTCCGCGGACCGGAAGTCGTCCGCGGCCATTTTCCCTATGTTCTGCAGACCGGAGCCTAACTTCCTGTACAGCGGTGTCCAATTTTCTTCTAAGGGGCGGTTTGTTTTTAGTTGTTGTGTGGCCATTTTGCCTGGGATTTTTGTAGACAGAAGACATTATCATATGCCTCTGTGTGCATATCTTCCGAAATGCTGGCGGCCATTATACCTATGGTTTTATGGACAGAGGAGACTATAGGGATATATCTCTTGTAACTGATTCACCTTAGTTTCGTTTTTGAGCTAATATTAATCCAAATTTACTCTTTGTAATCCCGGTTTTCCGTCCAGGTATACTATATTGGGTGTTCCGCATGTTATAATTAGGTGAAAAACATAACTACCAGCTTGCACATATCACAATGAGATCAAAATGTTTATATAAATCGGAATGTTTAAAAACGCCGGCATATATATATGCCTCTTTCAATAAAAACAACTACAGCACAATAAAATATACGTACATCATCTGGAATAAATCCTCGTATGTAAATATTTAAAATAAAACTAAAAAAATATAGAAACTATACTAACTCCATTAAATATATATATACCAAATATATAAAAGATCGCCTCTGCGCGTATTTTCATATGTCAATCTGGGAAGAGGTGGGGGGAGGGGGAAGGATTCTTTTTATTTTAGTGAAGAATTTATTATATCATGGTCATATGCATATATATCCACTGCTGGACTATCTCTATCTATTCACTATATATTCACTTGCTGTTGCTATTATAAG
The DNA here is from genome assembly GCA_037952835.1 of Lithobates septentrionalis. Classification (NCBI taxonomy): domain Eukaryota; kingdom Metazoa; phylum Chordata; class Amphibia; order Anura; family Ranidae; genus Lithobates; species Lithobates septentrionalis. The sequence goes on along the minus strand of JBBDGP010000333.1, from coordinate 7,986,715 downwards.
TCGCTCATTCTATGGTGCACAGGGAAAAGGGGTGTTGAATCCCTTTGGGTAAGTATTCTTATTTGTATAAGTTAGGACCTATGTCAAAACTATTAAAAAGTATTAAAAAATATAATAAAAAATTAATAAAAATTAAGAATATTTAGGAAGGAGAAATTGAAGAATAAAAGGTTTTGTTTGGTTAGAAGGTTCATATTCCCTATATTGTGAACCTATGAGTTCATATTGTATGTGTGAAGGAGGTATCTAGAAACCTATATTGTACAGTTCATGCCTATATGTGTATATGATTTGATTGTGTGCTCAAGGAGTCCTATTTGAAGAGTAATGTGGGACCATTAATCCATGCACTTACTATTGGGCTCTTCTGTTATATACGGATATTTATAATTAGAAATTCATTGGTGCGTTTTTCATTTATCAGTAAAGATTTGTCGGTGCAGTTTATACTTTTTTGGGGAGGAGAACCTGACTTGGGGTTGGTATTGTTTCCGTTATATTGGAGAGTTGTTTCTGTACTTTTAGTGTTGTTTAAGGTCAGGTATGTTGGTACTGCGTGCCCCCCATGTTGGTGTTAGTGTTAAAAGTTAGTTAGGAAGCAGTTTAGATCAAGGTCTATATTCATTCCCATGGGCTGTAGGGTATCCATCAGAAATATCCACTTGGTTTCATTTTGTGAAACCTTCGTTTTTTTATTGTCGCCTCTCCAATGGCCCCTAATTTTGTCAATTGCATAGAATGTCATACATGCTGGGTCCTTATTGTGATGGTCCCTGAAATGTCTAGAGACACTATGTTTATTGAATCCTTTTTTGATGTTCTTAATATGTTCCCTAATCCTAACGTGTAACTCTCTAGTTGTTCTTCCTACATATTGCTTCCGACATGGGCACTCTAATACATAGGTGACATGGGTACTGTGGCAAGTGATGAGTTCTCGGATGGTGAACTCCTTTTCGTTGGCGGTCAATCTAAATTTTGTTGTTTTCCTTTTGGTTTTTTTGCTAGTTCTGCAGGGCAGGCATTTACCACATTTGAAAAACCCTTTTAGACCTTTTCCTATTTTTATCTCTCTGGGTGGGTCTATTGCGTTATGTACCAGCTTGTTCCTCAGGGTTGGTGCTTTCTTATAAATAAAAACGGGTTTCCTAGGTAATATGGAATTAAGGACCCTGTCGGATTGTAGAATAGGCCAATGTTTTCTAATTATAGTTTCCGCGTTTTTGTATTGTCTATTGTATCCCATTAGAAAGGCAATTTCCATTTTCTTGTTCTTTTCTTTTCTTTGTTGTTTTCCTTTTTCTTCTATAAGTTTGTTCCTATCCATATTCCCGACTTTGCATTTTAGTGCCAGTAGGTCCTTCTTTTTGTATCCCTTTTCTACAAACTTGTTTATTAAGATGTCTGTTTGTTTTTCGTAATCATGTTTACTGGAACAGTTTCTATGTAGTGACTATGTGTGACTTTACTTTAAACAATCTCCTTCCCCACTAATGTGGAAAACTAATCTTCAGAAATGCAACTTTTATTACATTCTTCTTCTTTATACTCATTTGTTTAACAGAAGAATGAGGCATTTAAGTGATGTCTTTATTGATTAAGCAAAGCTTAAACTACTAAAGATCTTAGTACCACAGTGTGCAATCAATTTTTTATTTATATTCTTCAATGTATTTCAAACACAATCCTGCCTTTGGATTACAGTTTTTCTCCATTGTTTTGGCTCATTTCTCGAAACAGAAATGACATTCTCAAAACTCTAACTTCATTTGGCAAAACAGTCTTACAGTTCAGCACAACATTATAACTCATGTGCAAAAGCTCACATCTCTCCCAAAACTGTTCACTCATGCTTCAAAACCATATTCCTTTCCCATATAAAGAGTCAGTGCTACCAAAATGGCAAAGATTCTTCTCAATTGCTTTGGCTCATTTCTTGAAACAGACCAGACGTTCTCAACTCTCTTGGTGCTTTTGCCAAAATAACCTGGATGGTTCAGCACAACACCATGGTTCACCTTCAAAAGCTCATATCTTTCCCAAAACAGTTCACTCATGTGTCAAAAATAAATTTCTTTCTCATTCAAATAGTCAGTGCCTCCAAAATGCTTCGTCCCTTTAGCATTGTGTAAGAACTGCAAGTCAAAATGGTTAGATGTTTTGTCTCTAAGGCAGAGGACCATTGAAATATTCCTCATGTCCACCTTTCAGTCTTAGCCCAGTCCTTCATTGACAATGGTTACTGTACAGTTTTTGTCTAGCTAACTGAATACAATTGTGTATAAAACTGAAAAAAAGAAAAGATTTTAGGGTAAGAGTAGCCTCCAAGGTTTGACATCACACATTGCACTCATACTGCCAAGGAAAAAATACTTTACAGTATTGTAACCATTATTATTCACACACAAAGTAACTTCCATACATCAGAGTAAAAAGAAAATATATACAGCATAATATACGGAAATATAAACACACAAACATAAAACAAGGAAAATTACATTTAGCCTACAATGCTGTAAATAAAGCTGGAGTTTCACAACAACTGTAACATCTCTTCACTGGCCACCGTCCTCACCCTCCTGCCCATCCACACGCTGCTGTCTGTCTGGCCACAGATTCTCATCAACATCGCAGCGTATATCCTCCCTTGCGATGCAACGAGGGAAGAAACGGCGTGCATGTCACAACCATCCCCTACACTGATCTCCTGTAATATCCTCACAGGCAGCGACCATTGCATGGAGTAGGGACCTCTGATCTTGAGCCCGATGCTCATACACTCTCCACCTCTAAGCGGAGAAAAACTCCTCAATAGGGTTGAGGAAAGGAGAGTAAGGTGGTAGGAACACCATATCCATCCTTGGATGAGCAGTGAACCAGGCCCTGATAAGCGGGCCACGGTGGAAATTCACATTGTCCCATACAATTATATATTGTGGTAGGTGAGGCCCTATGAGACCTCTCTTATTTTCAAGGATCAAATCCAAATGAAGGCGGTCCAAGAAGATGAGGAGCTTCTGTGTATTCTATGGGCCAAGACTGGGGATGTGAGTGGCCACACCATTCTCAGAAATGGCAGCACACATAGTTATATTGCCCCCTCGCTGGCCTGGGACATCCACCATGGCCAATAAAATTATGGCCACGTCTTCGGCCCTTGGCTAGGTTGAAGCCAGCCTCATCCACATACATGAGTATGTGAGAGGTCTCGTTTCCTTCCAATGCCATTATTCTCTACAATAGAGTAAAAAAAGAAAACATCAAATCAGTCATACAGAAGAGTCATACACGACAGTTACAGACAGTTACATAGGAATGTTCTACACAAGTTCAATATATTACTGGTCAGTATTTCAGTGGTTCCAAACCTGGGGTACATGTACCCTATGCAGAGGTACTACAGGGGGTATTTGACAGAAAGGGGAGGGGAAAAATTATCAATGAGTAGACTTACTGAAATGTTACAGTAAAAGCCACAGTATTAGATAGATTTACATGGGAGGCACTACTGTAATTGCAGCTCTTTGACCCTTTTTCTTAGTGTATTATATGTTATATTCTTCAAAATAGGAAAATAAGGATTATAATGATAATTGCATCATACAGTAAGCTGCAGTTTTTAGACAAAATGTTTATAAATCAGATACGTAAATCAAATACTTTCATACCTGGATTACCTAGAGTCAGAAATCAGCTAAAGTGGGTACTGAAACCAATACATTTTGGGAACCACTGCTTATGGTAATTGTAAAAAGGTTATCTTGATGGACAACCAGTGACTGACTTACATGTACATACTGGTACAGCAGCTCTTTCACTCTGTCAGATTTCCTCTCAAATGGTACCCTGTAAATTTGCTTCATTGTCATTTGATGCTTCTTCACTATGCGGACTATTGTGGAGATGCTTATAGAGTTGACATTTTGGAATATGACATTGTCTTGCAGTGCGGATCTGTCTCAATGTGATGGCATTATTTGCAAACACCATGTTACAGATCTCTTGTTCTTGTTGTTCATTGAGAAGTTTTCCTCGGCCACCCGTGCCAGGTTGCCGTCCAATCCTAGACAAAGAATTCAAAGGACAACACTCCATTCGTAATTTATACCTTATGTATTCCGTACAGAATGAGTTACCAATGTAATCGTATTGTTGTTTTACTTACAGTAACTTTACCACAATTCCAATGCATCACTGCACAGTGACTGGAATACTACTGTAAACTGTATCATCAATATTGTAGAAAATAAACTATTCCATACTATTCCATAGTTTATTTTCTACAATATTTTTCTTGTCATTGTTAGCATCATACGTAACATCCCACTGAGGTAAGATACTGTAATACTGTAGGCCTATCACACACACACACACACACACACACAATGAATACGTAAATGAGTAAATAAACATATTTGTTGCTCTATGCACAGTGTCCTGTCCTATACATTATATAATTCCATCATTGACTGACTACATACCTGTTTTCCCTGCGAAAGATTTGGATGATAGAGAAGACTGTAGAGCGAGGTAGATTAGGCTGCACTCGACGACCTTCCTCCGCCATTGTGAGGCCATGGTTAATGACATGATCTATAATTGTGGCCCGAATTTCATCAGGGACAGCGTAGTGTCTTCGTGCTCCTCTGCCTCTTCCCCCTATTCCACCACCACTCACCCTTACTCCTCTTCCTCTTCTTCTTCCTCTTCCTCGAGCAGGCAGTTTCCCTTGTTCATTTACTTGGCCAGGTGCCTCCATGTTCAGAAATTGTACTGGTCCTGCATGGTCAAGCTCTATATATACATGTTTGACAGCATTTACAATCATGGACAGCACCTGTCAGGTAACTAAACATACTGTTTGATTGGTCATCTGAGACCAACTCCAACTCCTCCTTTGTTAGTCAAGTTCTAGTTGCACCTGACTGTCAATTGCTGTAATCATATTATCAAATGTTCCACATATGGTATTCATGGTATTGTGGTTCCTGAATAATTTTGACCATTGAACAGACTATTGTGCATGTGATGACTTAAACAATGAAATGACGCTGACAGGTTTTGAAGAGAACAACCATTAGACTGAGAATTGACAATCGGTTTAGATCAACAAGATCTATTCACTTGGAAATTGTGCTAAATGTAGGCTACTTGTGCTTGATCATTTGAAAGATGTACTGAGAAATTGAGACATGTACTGAGACATTTGCAATTTTGATTAAATGAATGAGAAATTCAATTCAGTTGTGGACAATTGCCAAGTGGTTTGGAGATTTTTCCAACTTGTTTTGAGAATGTCATTTCAAGAAATGAGCCAAAACAATGGAGAAAAACTGTAAGTATGGGGTTGTGTCAAGTAAATAGATATCAAACAAGTCAAGACTCTAAATTGCTTGCCCCAGTGAAATGGAAAAAAAAAACTGAATAGCAATGGAGGGGAAAAAGGGATTTTTACGGTGCAGAGATAATAGACAAAGAAAGTTATATAAAAAAAACTGATTTTTCATTTAACATTCAAGGTTAAAAACATGTAGATAGTACATAGTTAACAAATATTACAGTGTTTATACAGTTACAGTGGTCAAACAGGACACAAGTGTGTTTTTTGAGAAATGATATGGCTGCATACTAGCCCGACATGTTTCGCTGTATTGCTTTTTCAAGGGATATGCAAGCCGAAGATTATATCATCCAACACTCTTATGCCCCGTACACACGGTCGGATTTTCCGATGGAAAATGTCCAATCGGAGCGTGTTGTCGGAAATTCCGACTGTGTGTGGGCTCCATCGGACATTTTCCATCGGATTTTCCGACACACAAAGTTGGACAGCAGGAGATAAAATTTTCCGACAACAAAATCCGATCGCATCAATTCCGACCGTGTGTGGCCTTTTCCGACGCACAAAGTGCCACGCATGCTCAGAAGAAATTCCGAGACGGGACAGCTCATTCTGGTAAACTTAGCGTTCGCAATGGATACAGCACTTTCGTCACGCTGCAATGTTCAAAATGGTTTAATACAGCGCACTCTCTTCTTCTTTATAATGTGACAAGAATTAAGTAGTTTTGCTGCTCATATTCACACACACTTCTCACAAACTTCTTTCGTTACTATTTATCGGGATTCCCTCAATATATTTTGATTTCTCACATCTGACAACATATTTTTGTATATTTTTTATATATTTTTTGGCTTTAATGTAGATTTTTTTTTGTGTTTCTATTTTATTTTTTTTATTTTTGCGATATTGATTTGTACTCCCGAAAATGTTTGAGTGTGTTTTTTGTGACAAGTTCCCACAACACCATTGATATGTTGTTCTATTTAATCTGTAGGAGATTGTTTGGTGTTGTTGTCTCTTGTTAATTTCACATTTTATGTTAGAAATGTACCTGAATCCTCACCAACAAACTGTCCTTTTTGGATGAAAACACACACAGGAGAGTAGAATTTCCCCCAAAAAATTATTAAGGGCTCACAACTATAAACAAAGAGGGAGGCAACGCTGGAGAAACTGCAGAAGTGGGTGAAGCCTTGGACCCCCAGGGCACACATAAATTATTTAAAAGCAAAATTGGTGGCCTGAGGAGTCCATATCTAAGGGAGGGCAGTGTGGTCCAGAAGTCCCAGAGATCCGGAAAGCAGCAGATGACATCTGTGTCCCCAGGCTGTGGTCATACGAGAGACTGCAGCTTCTGTCAGACCAGACTGAACCCAGGGCCATCACTCTTTGGTCTTCTTTCCACGCTTCCTTCCACGTTGTGGCTGTGGTGGTGGAGTTGTGGCAGCAGGAGGAGGAGGAGGAGGATCGTCCATCTCAATGACATCCATCTTGGGTGATAGTTCCCCACTCACCCCCTTACGTAGGACTTTATAAATAAGGTCCTCAGAGAGCCTGCGTTGGCCCTCCTGCATGCCCTGCAATTTGGTGGCAGCCATGCAGGCAAAGGCCTCTTCAGGAGTGGGGAAGGCTCTGAGGGACGCAGAAGCCTCCTGGATCAGCCTGTACGCTGAATCCTGCACGGGACTCGGAGTCGTCTTCCTGGCTCGTTTATGTGGTAGGCGGAGGGGAGGGACCTGAGACTCAGTCAGGCTGCGACTGGTCCCAGGCTTCTCCTGGCTGACACTTAGCCCCGCCTCCTCCTGGCTGCCACTAATCCCCGCCTCCTCCTGACTGCCACATTCCACAACCTCCTCCTGGCTGAGGTCTTCCTGTGTATGAAAAAGGGACATAATTTGAGATTTTTAGTCATCAATCACACACAATTTTCACCTCCTGACTGCTGCAAATTGAATGTTAACAAATATAACAGACTATCCTTCTGAGCCCAGCATTTTTCATTCTTGTCCCAATTTTGGGTGCCCACTACTGTCTATTGATATGTAAAACACTTTTTTCAATCAGCAATTGGTGATCATTAATAACATCTAGTAAACACCATTTATTTATTGACTAGAAATCAGTAGAACAATGCTATACCTGACTCCAGCTGGGCTCCTCCACTTCTTCCTGGCTGGAAGGCCCAGGTTGGACATTGGAAGCCTCAGCTGGGGTGGAAGGAAGCGTGGAAGGAAGAGTGGAGAGGGATTTCCTGACTTCAGTCTGGTCTGACAGAAATCGCAGTCTCTCATAGTACCACAGCCTGGGGACATAAACGTCATCTGCTGCAGCTCCGGACCTCTGGGAATCTGTGACCTTCTTGCGCTCCCTAAGATATGTGCTCCTCAGGCCACCAATTTTAGCTTTTAAATAAGGGATGGTTGCTGTGGGGACCACCGGCTTCACCAACTCCAGCAGTTTCTCCAGCGCTGCCTGCCTCTTCTGTTTGTGGTTATAGTGGTGGTGTCTGACCTGCCACAGACAGGGCAGCTCCCTGTACTTGTCTATGAACAGGGGCAGGAAATTGTGGTCGTTGAACCCATCCATTTTCTCTGCAAGACACAACACAAGACAAACCCTATGTAAGGCCAAACTCCCCTAATCTTGTTACAATATAGGCTTCCATTTCGAAGCAGTATAGGCCCAAGTTTAGATCTTACCTTCGTTATCACGATCGGCATCTCCAAAGCTCCTTCCTCCGCTCACAGATCGTACGTAAGACGCACGTGTGTTACGCTTTATACACACTGCGCATGCATATAACTCCGCCCGCCCCTGACGTTCTTTCTAGTCTATTCCCCGCCCCTTTTCGTTCAGGGCAGTGGGGGAAGAGCACATGGCGGATAGACAGCAGGTGCGTGCTAATTGTAGCAACGACGAGGAGGAGCAGGAGGAAAGCCCGGAGCCTGAAACGTCCCGATCCAGAAGGAGATTTAAGGACTCAAATATGTCCTTTGGGGAGATGTTGGAGATGGTGGACATCCTGAAGAAGGCCGACTATGATGGAAAGTATGGGCCTTACCCCAATCCCAATGTCAGACATGCCAAGATCATGGCGAAAGTGGTCAGGAGTCTGCACCGGAATTTCAGGGTATGAAGATCAGCTCAGGAAGCGGTGGTCGGACCTCAAATTACGAGAACATGAGCAGTACAGAAAGATCCGGAGAGTGCTGCAAAAAGTAAGTAGTTGTGCTGTGTTCCTATTCTTTTTGTGTTTATTACGTTCGTGCTGCTCCATGTGCTTTTAGGAACTGTTGTACAGTTTAAAGTGGCAACTTTCATGTTCATGGGCACATTATTCGTTCGGATCAAACATTTTTCGTTCCAACTATAAAATACCATTGTTTAGCCCATATGCATTTGGCCACCATTTTGACGCCCTATACTTGTCTTCAAAGAATTGGGTTGTGTAGATGGCTTTGTTACTAGAATGGAATGCAAACTAGATTCTGTGTAAGGAGAGGACACTGAGCAGCTGTTTTCACATCTGGACACTGGAGCACTAGTGTGGGACACAAAAACGCCATTTTTATTAGGGGGGCCACACAGGTGCTCCAGTGTATACTATAGGGGGGTCTCCATATGTGAAGCTCACACTAAACAGGTAAAGTATTGCAGGTTGACAAAGGGCATTCAAAAAATTACAACTTGGAACTCTGCTAAAATTGACAATTGTACCCCACTTCCAAGCAATGTTTCCTATTTATAGTTCTGACATTAAATATCTGTGTGCTAAGTATACCATTTTTGTTTTACATAGGGGATAAAAGACTCGGAGGACACCCCTCATCTGAGGAGACCAGAGCCCCCCCCCTCTGGAAGAAGGGGAAAT